>MU225078.1:3354280-3371634 GCA_018584345.1 Thuja plicata
AAATACAAATACCAAAATTAAATGCCACAAGTCGGCCAACAACAACAATTAAATGCCCAAAATAGATGTCTTAGTAAAATCATGATATCTCCTAGCTCCAGATGAATTAGGACTCGTGCTTCAAACCATAGGTAGAAATCTAGGCCCTCTTCAATCCTTTAAATTTTAATCCTCTTACTCTTTGTGGAAAATTACTTATATGGCTTGTAATAGGCACAAAATTCCTAAGTAAGGCCGAGCTCCTCCCGGTCCATGCCAAGCAACCAAGATCATGCCAAGTTCCATTAAATACATCAAAACCAATTACCAAAGACCCAAGTAGGTCAACAAAACTCTACCAAATCTCTCACACATGAAAATAATTCCACACAAGTCAATCAAATCTCCCAAACATGCAGGATAGCCAACTACCTTGGGATGCTCCTGCATCAAATACCTTTCATTTTTCTTCTGCAAACATTTAATGTGTGGCCTTGCCTTCCACAGTGATTGAATGTCAGCTTTCTTTGACTTGGATTTGCGTAGACATTCTTTGGATCAACTTGGTTTGGTGATTCTTCATTTTCCGTATACCCTAGTCTAGTATTGTTGTTGACTCTTCTTTGTCCTTCTAGAAAATCATCCATTCTTTTGTTTCTTTCTTAAGCTCTCTTGATTATTTCATTATGTTATTGCTGAATTCTTAGTTCATGTTTCAGATTTTCATTTTCTTCTCTCACCTCACCGATGACTTGTATTATTTCAATGAGTTTTGCATTCATTTTGTTTGCCTATTGACTCATAAGAATAATCTGATTTGTGATCTCATGACGATGTTATGTTAGTCTTTGAATTTTTGACTCTTTCTCTTGTAGTTTTTCAGTAATTTTCCTTCTATCATCAATGACTAGTGTTCTTTCTTGATCATCTTGTCTAGAATTGTTGATGACATCAATCATCCTTACCATATATGTTTCTTGACCGATTTACAGAGATTTTACTTGTTCTATCAGATGTTGATTGATTGCATTCAAACTTGTGATGCTTTCTTCTGATGTGTTTGATGCTTTGCTAGTTGTAGATCCCAAGGAATCAAATAGATCTAGTATCTATTCTTCTTGATAATTTTTCTCATTACAACGAGATTCCATAACATTTCTTTCATCTAGCAGTTGTCTCATCTTGGTTCTAGCTTCATTATATTATTGATATAAGATCTAAATTTTGAGCTTTTGATTCTCAATACTCTTGTCAAGTCTGTACTTCTCCATTGTATGATATTTTATCTTAAGTCTTTAAAATTTCCAATTTAAGAGTTCTAGCTCTGATACCAATTGTTGGAAATAATGGGAAGTAGTACTGAGAGGGGAGGGGTGAATCAGTACCTCTAAAATGTTTATCTCTTTTAACCTTTATCCTTATGTAATCAAATCTTTTCTTTACCGATCATATCTGTTGTTCTTTCTTTATGCATGTTATATCAATTCACAATCTTAATTGTATGTAGACATTCATAGAAACATTTTTGAAAGTAATAACACATAACACAAGATATGGTAATGCAGAAAAATCTTGTTAGAAGGTAAAAACTGCGGTGGGGATGGCACCCACAAAACTTCACTATCTGCAGATTGGAAGGGGCCAGTTAAGGCTTACAATTTTGATCACTTCTGATGATCTACCCTGTTAGGAGTATCATGTGGAGACCTGTTAAATTCTACTTTTTTAAGAGCTTCAGAACCACTGTTTAGTGTGCACTTGGTTAAGAGATTTACAATAGGATTGTTAAATCCACATTTCTTGAAAGGATTTTTACTATTTCCTACACTTGTTAGAATGTAAGAAAAATACTCATTTGACCTGACTGTATAAAATATACTATTGATGATTACAGATCCATTCAAGATTACATGTATAAATTATCACCTAATGTGATTGATTAATACCTCTGTTGCTCGGTAACCTTTGCTCTTGGTTCTTGATAACCAAATTCACCTTTTTTTGTTCTACTTCTTGAAACTCTCAATATGATCCATAGATGTGCCTGTAGGCTACATTCATCATCTCATCCATGATAATGAATGATTACACCATCTATTTATACACTCAATTAACCTAATAAAGTTTCTCACAATACAAAGTAAACTCTATGATCAAAGTTTTACAACTTGACCTTGATCTCCTAGTTTGGATGTTTTTAATCATTTAGACTGATTAAAACAATTACAATATTATTTCTTGTCCCTTAAGTAATAGTTTAAAAAAAAATCAAAACTCTAAATATAAAGCATGACTATTTTATTTGACATGGAAGTAAGATATACTTTTCTTAGGATATAACTGACTTTCGGTGTATGATGCTCGGTTTGCTTTGAAATTAGATTGACTTTCTTTCAGTGTTCCTTTGTTGAACTATCTTTTGGGTTCCCTTTCCTTTGTCAGGTCCCTCTATTTCTTCTCTTTTGGTTTATAGTGTAACCTCCTTGTCGGTTTCCTCTGTATCCTCTTCAGGTTGCATTTTTGGTTTACTCTTCAAAATTTGTGTCGTCGGGTTTCTCCTTACATAACATTTTCGGGTTGAACTGAAACCTGACTTTTGGTGTAGTGTAATTGATGGTTTGAAAAATTGTTTCTCTTTGCATACTAATGGAAAAAACTTATGTCATCACTTGGCACTTCATCCAATGATATTAGAGAAAATTTGAGCGAAGTTTGATGCTGGTGGTGTTACAAATTCATGTTCCTAAGCTTGTGATTCCTTGGAGAAGTTGTTTGTGAGGTGGCAGAGTGAAGATTTGGCTTGTATTAACTTAAGGACTGTACAAGATGGTTAGAACTTGGATTAATTTCACTTAAGGTTTTGAATATGCCTCCTAGAAGACTAAACCCTAGGATGATTGATCAGATGAAGGAGGATCTATGAGATGAGATCCATAATGAAATGAATGGATTGAGGAATGAGGTCATGGAAGGTATCATAAATTTTGTTGATGGATTAAAAAGAGGTCCTAGAATACAAGATTCTTATGAGGAAGCTATAGATGAATTCAGACCTGCATCCAAGATATTGTAGATCTCCATGAGAGGGAATCTCATTAGAGAACTGTATGGTGGAGGATTATGATACTTTAAAAATAAGAATTATATCTTTTAGAGAAAATGTACTATTAGCTAACCTTACAGTATGATTTCAAAATATATATGGCTCATGATGTATATCTGTTAAAATTGTGATCAGTAGTGCTCAAAATAATGGGATATATAAACTATTTTCTATGAAGGAGAAACATTGGAAGGAAATTTTCGTAGAACATTTCCTTAGCCTTGCACAAAATTAGAGGAGTAATTAATTGATATTTTTTATAGTTGATAAGTTTTAAAAAAATCACTTCATTCCTTGACAAAGGATGAATGATTTTTCTAGAATTATACATTATTTTCCAAATAAATAGTGATATTACATGGAATACTATAGAGTATCACCTCTAATAGTGATGCATAATTGAACTATATCTTAACACACCATACTAGATAAATGGTCAAATAGAGTTTGTCAAGTATAGTCTAGGAAAGCTCCCAAACATTTTGGTAGAAGATAAAACAACATAATGGGATACTTTTCTGGAGCAAGTTTTCATTTAAAAATAGATAATCCATCTATTGGTAAGACCCATTTTACGATTGTCCAAAATAAATCTCTAATGGGGGCCACAAACTTGTTTAAGATGATTGATATAGGGTGTATTAACATGGATGTAAAGGAATTTCACAACACTTGAAGGATGTGTTAGAGCGAGGAATAAATTGGAAAGAACAAATATCAGGTACAAAGAAAGTGAAAGATAATGAAAGAGAGAAGACTTACTTAAGATAATGTTGGTCATGATAAACTTCAATATAGAAGGGTTCCTTAGTGTAATGAATAAATAATTGAAGATAGAATATTAGTCCTTGTAGAGTGTAATATATGATTTTTGAAAGTGATTATTAGATCAAACTACTTAAAGGATTAGTCATCTTATCAATTTATAATATTGATACTTTATAAAAAAATATTAGGGAGCATAACTTGTAAAGAAATATTAAATATCATTACAAAAACCATATTATAGGAAGTAGGTCATGAAGAGGCCTAGGGATGCAATAAAGGTATTTTTACTTGTGAGTATTTAGTTGAAAAATTAAGAATAGTGATGCAAATACTGCTTTCTCTAATAGAAGGGAAGATGACTTGAGGTTAGTACATGATTGTTTGAAGGATGAGTGAGTTGATAAATGTGGCCTCCACAACCTCTCTGACTTTCTTAATTTTGAGTACCATAAAAAAAATTCTATTACCTAGGATGTTTGATGCAAGAGTATTATAGGGGTTGAGAAATCTTGCATCAACCAAAAATGATTTATTTTCATGCTTTATCTTTTTTTTTTTTAAAAAGTTTTTGAATTTTTTTGTAGATATTTCTTATGGGTAAAAGCACAGTATTGTGCCACACTTTTATAAATGAAAATGTTAAGAGCACCAAAACTGTTCAACTTTAATGACATAAAAGTGAGATTTTTGTTTGGAATTTGAAGATGATGTAAACTGATGAAATGTGTAAATTTGGATGAAGTTTATGCCTATTATTTATATATATAAAAAATTCAACAAATATTGATATGTTTTTAAAAATTTCGAAGTCTAATTTTTAATTGTTGTAAAATGATACAAATTAGGGGGTCTACCTCCCACCAAAAAACTATATGTAAATAATATTTTTTTCCTTTGATTTAAAAATATGTTGTAGATGATCTACATGTATAGGTAGATCATAAAAAAAGATTGGTTTTCGATGTATAGTTTGCTCGTTATAACTAATCAAAGTCGAACTTACCCAAAATCAATAGTTTTTGTCTCCCACCATCTTTCCTCTATCAAATCTACACCAAATAAAAAACAAATTACACATTCTTGAAGGAGGATCTCTCCTCTAGTGTTATATATAGCTTTTAAATTTTTCAGATATGTTTTACTATTTTTTTGCCTTTCTCCAAATCAACATCTTCTCATTGGTTACTATACCTACTAGTAGTATTTTATAAATTTAATATATTATTTCAAATCAATATACTAAAAAAATTATATCACCATATTCCTAACTCTGAGCCGTACAAAAATCTATTTTTATTTTTTTAGCAAGTGGATTTTTAATGGAGAAATCAGATGCAGAAGGAAATTTTTTTGCTATTTTCTTTTTTTTTGGTGATGTGGCTACCACATGGTATGCCACATAAGTGGACTCAGTCTAGTGGGTTTTGGTAGAGCCCTATTCGACTGAAACTGACTCAGATGAGTCCCCATGGGCACAGCCAACCCGCAAGTGGTCGTGTGCAAGTGACCACCCTCTTGGATTTGTATAAGTAAAAGTTTTTTTTTTCAATTTTAAAAATAAAAAAACATCATTTTATCTTAGGAGCATTAAATCATTCTTTTTAGTATTGAAGCCATTTTTTTGTGAAGGACTATTAAGGGGGTTATTTGGAAGATAAATTTCTATACTTTGTACAATGGGGAATAAAAGGACCAAAGAAAAAAGTACGATCAAATTAGGGATGATAAAATGAAAGGTCATACAAAATGTAATCAAGAGGAACATGTTCATGCTTGTTAAGATCTTGTTGAGGTTGAAGAAGAGCCTGTTAATGTTCAAGAAGATGCAACTCAACAAATTGGTAGTAGTCAAGGTAGACACATTTCAACAGGCATGGAAAATTTGATGGAGATGAATGAGGATTATCTTTTCATTCAAATCTCATCTGAACACATGGTATGTGAAAGCACAATTAAATTGCATTGAAAAAACATGTGGGATAAATATTTTGAGAAGAAATTTGTGGTTGGAAGAGCATAATATTTTCCAAGTTATTTAGGAAAAAGAAATGACTCTTGTTTTGGAGTTTTTGGGTGTTGATAATAGGAAAAATTAGGTGGTCAAGTAAAAGAAACAATAGTTGAAAATTTACAAGGAGCATTGAACATTATTAATAAGACAAGTCAAGGAGCTGATTTAATTGTTTCACACAGCGCTTTGATGACTACAATTTCTAGTAAGAGGTTGTCACATAGAAGATAAGTTCAAGAAATTTATGAATTAATGAATGTATCTAGAAGAAATATTCAAAGGTATATCAGGATGTGAAATATGCTAGATGAAAACATTGAAAAGAATTGGATACATATTTGTTGACTTCCTCAAAAATATAGAATATCTGAAGATGTCTAGATATTGGCGATTGAATATTAGACCATCCACTCCTATGTTTCTTCTAATAGATGAGACACTTACAGATGAAAGATGTGTTGGAATAATGGAATGGTGTGTATTGAGAGGGGAGGGGTGAATCAATACCCTTAAAACGTTTTGTCACTTAACCTTTAATCCTTTAGTAATCAATTCCTTGCATTACCAACCATTAGTGTTTTTCTATCAATATGCATGTAATATCAATTCATAATCTTAATTGCATGTAAACATTCATAGAAACATTCATGAAATGTAATAACACATGACACAAGATTACGTTACATAGAACCCCTGTTAGAAGGTAAAAACTACGGTGGGGATGAAACCCGCAAAAAATTCACTATCTACAGAATGGAAGGGGTCAGCTAAGGCTTACAAGTTTGATCACTTCTGATGATCTTACCCCATTAGGAGAAACATGTTTAGACTGGTTAAGTTCTACCCTGTTAAGACCTTTATCAACACTATTTAGTGTGCACTCGGTTAAGAGATTTACAAAAGGATTGTTAAATCCACCTTCTTAAAGGATTTCTTCTATTTACTGCACTTGTTAGAATGTAGTCAAAAATACTTGTTGACCTAAATATATGCAATCTAGAATTACTGAGTACAGATCATTTAAGTTCACTATGTATGAGTATTACCTATAGTGATTGATCAATACTTCTATTCTATTCGATAGCCTTGGATCTTATTCTTCAGAACTGATTTCATCTTTTGTTGTTCTTCTACATAAAGCTCTATGTCTGATCCTTAGATGTGTTCCTTGGCTACAATCATCATTACATGAATCTATTCTATTTGATTACACATCTATTTATACAATGAATTTGGCCTAACTAAGTTTCACATCTTACAATGATATCTCTATGATTAAAGGTTTACAACTTGACCTTAATCTCCTACTTTTCATGTTTTCAATCAGTTAGACTGATTAAAACAATTACATATTCTTTACTTGTCCCTCAAGAAATGGATGTAAAGCTAAGATTTAAGCTAAATATAAAACTTAAGTGTTTTATCTGACGTGTAACTCAAATCCACATTTCTTGGAATTAAAATTGTCTCTCAGTAGACTAGTGCTTGGATTGCTCTGTAGTCTTTCCTCTTGGGTTTCTATTTAGACTATATGTCAATTTTCTCTGTCGGGTTACACTGTAAACTTTTTTTTAGGTTACTCTGTGATTTGTGTTGTAAGTTTACACTGTGATTTGTCTGTCGGGTTCCTCTATACTTAACAATTTTGGTGACCTCTTTGAACTGTTGTGTCAAGTTGCACTATCAACCTGCCTTTCAGTGTTTATGATACTGATGGTTCAAAAAATATTTCTCTTGTATACTAATGGAAAAATATGATCATCAAACTCTCCATTTGACATTAGTATCAAAAATTGATATGTGCAAAAACTAAACATTTTAGTATATACACCATGTGTTCATCTTGTCAATATGACTCCCCTATGTGTATGATTTGGTATAGTATATGTACATGTATATATTTGTTCCTTTATACATATATTTTCCCCTTTTACCTTGTCAATTCCCCTTTATCATTTCTCTCTTTGTCACATATTATTTCCCTCTTTTTTGATAATAAGGACAAAGGTGTAATAATTACAAATTGTCAAAAATGTGGGAATAGGAATTCTTCATGTCTTCCATCATTTTCTCCCACTTCTCCTTAAAGTGTTCCAGGGCCATGTGCTCCAATGATATTCTTGCATGCATATCATAGATACTATCAGTGACAGACATCTCCGAGGTGGCAATAAATTGTCTTGCTGAAGTCATATGTTGTTGTAGCAATGTGAGATTTGGTAGAAGTAGAGCTTGAATCTCAGTTACCTCATCTTTGAATTTGGATTATGCGTCTAAAATCTCAAGTCTCAAAATTTTAGTTTCCATTACCTTGTCATAATGCAGCTTGAATGTATTTTCGGTGGTTGTAAGACCTTGTGCACTATCATTTAGATCTACATCTATCTTTGTAATCTTTTCACTATTCTCCTTAGTGAATTTCTCTATAGTGCACAATTTATGAACTAAGGCTATAACTTCTAAAATAATTGGTTCCAATGTGCTGACCAGTTTAGATAGATTTACCTTGTTCTCTACCACTTCTTGGCTGACTTTCTCTATTAATTTGTATTGGTATTTCTGTTCTACATGTTCTTCTATTTCCTTCTCTGCATCTACATGCTGTGATGTGATGGCATTGGTAAGAAAGGCTAATTGATCAAGTATAGGAGCATCTTGATCAATTTTAATATCAAGAACAATCTGCAGAAGTATTTCCTTGGTTGTCTCTAGGACTTGTGTTTCCTTGGTCTCCTTCTTGAGTTTATCTTGCACGACTCCCCTTTTACACAGTTTTGCATACATTGTTAGTGACTTTGGATCCAATGTCCTAGGATCACACTCTATTATTTCAATGATCTCATCCAAGGTGACTGGATTTTTATTCTGCTTCTTCTTTTTCTTTGAAATTGTGGTGGAGGTAGTTGTATGTATAACTATAGCAAGATCTTTTTCTTGATCTGATTTACTTGGTTAAGGGTTTGGTGGTGTTGTTCCTTTTACCTACTACTCGGTATCTACCTATCAGTTGGTAGTGGATGTCTCCACATCACCCTTACCTTTATCTATAGCTTCTCCTTCGGTATCCTTTGGTGTGGTATCACATTTCTTCTCTTCTACAATTGCATCTTATTGCTCTCCATCTTTTACCTTTTGTACATCAGTTGTGTTTTTATGCTCCTCTTCACCCTTATCCTTAGGATTGCTTACATCATGGTTAGGTGAATTCTCCTTTTCTGAGATGATATTGATAGCTTGTATCAATAATGGCATTTTTCATGGTATGTTAACTTGTGTAGCATCCATTGATGTGTCCTATTCCTTGGTTGGTTCTGGAGCAACAGTGACATCTTCATCTACCTTTACTTCATCGACAGGATCTCTAATGATATCTATTATTTTCACATCTTGGATTGAGACATCTGTTGTGTCTCCTAATGACCATAAAATCTGAGAAATGTCATCCATTTCTTTACTAGCTTCGGTGTTAAATTCAACTTGATTGTCATCCTTAGTGTCATTTATAAGAATGTGCTTAGGGATCGGTGTTGCCTCTTTTTCTTCATTGTAAGGCTTCTCGGTAAGTGCTAATACTCTCTCAGGGCTTGTATCCTCTTTAGGTACATTGATATTTTTCTCCAAGCATCTTCACTTTCTTTGTCAAGCTCTATTAGGTTTCCCTATAGTACTTTGTGGGCTCTTAATTTTTCTAAGAAATTATTTGAATATAATTTTATCATTTCATCAATTTCTTCCAGCTTTGACTCGGGTGGCACTATTCAAACTATGGATCTTTCCCCTATTTATTTTTTAGAATTCAATGCGAATGACCACCTTATTGATAACCTATCTAGAAGTTCTTATGGCATCATCTTTTCAAACTGCATAGGTATATATTTGAATATACACATTGTCATGATGATGGCTTCTTCTATTTTATTTTGATTCTCAGGCTATAAAGTTAGCCATTATCTAATTTTAGGTTCAGATAAGCTACCTGTTTGAATGATTGATGCAACAATCTCATCAATAGTTGTAGGAACTTTTGTCTTTTCAGGTTTCTCATCTTGTTCAATGTCTTCCTTATCTTCCTTGCTTTGGATTAATCTCCTTCTCCTCTTTGGTTCTAAAGTTTTCCCAGTTTGAGGCTTCCTCTTGTAAGTCCTCACTTGTCATTTCTTGATCAGTGATGAACTTGCATCCTTTGTTGTCTGACTTCTAGTCCTTGATGCAACCATAGTCCTTGGTTTCTTTACTGGTAGTGGTGGTGCATCAGACTCTGTAGATTGAGAGTCAATCACTTGTTCACCTTCACTGATAGGTGATTGTCCCTCAGTGTCATCTTTTTGTTTTGTTTCTTCTTCATTGACCAACAACTTCTTCTTGAGTGTCTTTACCATTTTATCTTTCTTTCTATTGATTTTCTTCACTACTAGGCTGGTCTTTATTCTTTCCTTAGCCTCTTCATAGGTTCCAAACCTCGGTAATGATTTGTCTAATGGTTCATTTAAAAATGCTTCAATGGCATTGGTGGCTAGATCTATGTTGATCTCATAGTCAAGTGGTGCTAACCATGATGTCCTCAGTAAAACTAGTTTGATCAAGGTGGTATCAATGTCCACCATAAAACATATATCATCCTTATATTGATCTACCAGTTGTTCTGGTATCCTCATCCTTTTCTACATTCTATCCTTAAATCTAGTGAAATAAGAATCCATAACTGATGTAAATTTTTCACCTAGTGATCTTATGAATTCATTGATTTGAATTGTAATTGGTTGGGTAGTGTCCCAATTGACATTATCAATGGATGGGAAAAAGTTATGAAAATAGAAAAATATGAACATTAGAAGTGATTTGAACTTACATGAGTTGTACTTTGCAGACCTGATTTTCCTCATATTCTCTTCTAACTGCTTCAGTCGAAGCTTGGATAGGTCCAAATGTAGACCCTTCTTTACAATCTTGTGAGCAGTGTTTACTGCTCTGCATGCAATACTATTCATTCTACTGGCTTGGAATATCTTGTATCCCAATATGCATGCACCAAATTTTAGTTATGGATCTTTGACAGAGTTTACCTTCAATCCTTTGCCATCCCATTATGCACCTATAATATTCTCAATCTTGGGACGAGAAGGGTTTTTAAGTGCCTTGGCCTTGTCAATTATTGGATAACTGGTTACTGTATGTATTACATTCCTAGTGATCTATTTTGGCTTATCCAGCCACATCTTTTGGTCATGTACTCTGCTCAACACTATCTAGATCCACTAAGTATTAAAATCCTTTAAAAACATTAGGACATTTGTTATCCCTTTCACCTCTATATTTTTATGTTCATCTTTAATGATTCCATCTATGCAAAGCTTCTTGTAAGCTTGCTCAACTTCTAGATCTCCAATTTCTGCAACTTTGCAGTGGATATATACTCAGACATCCTCGATTAGCAAAACCTTAGGTGGTATGCTTGAAAATTCTCCAGCATCTTTGGGTTGCGAAGAAACCTATAGAGAGAATTTGTATTTAGGTTCTTCTCACCTAGTGTTCTCGATTAGGTTAACCTTTTTATCTTTGGCATTCTTGATCTTTGAAATGTGAGATGTGGTTGCCATTCTTTCTAGAAATGAGAACTTTTCTCGTAAACACATTGTGAGCTAGATGGGTCTTAGTTACTCACTTGATCTTCTATAGTAGCTATTGACCTATCTGAATGCTATGAATTTGGTTGTTAATCACTTTTGTAATCCAGTCATTGTTCTTCACTCTTTGCTCTGCTCTTTTCTCTGCTTCTTCACTCTTACTCACATGGTGAGTGAATGATCTATTTCATCACCTTTTTATAGATGATTCCCTAAGTGGTGTAATTAATTCTCTAACCACTTCTCAATGTTCAAAGATGGAGTCACTTGGGTATCACACAAACTTCTGGCTTGGGGTAAGTGACAACTCACTAGATCTTTTATAGATTTACCGATGGTGCTTGGTAAGTGGCAAAGAATTCAATGTATTTTACATGATTATCGATGAGTCTCAGTTTACATTGTTAACTTGGCTTTCATATGCACACCAATGATTCTCAGTATGTATTGACCGATGAGATTGTATTCACAAATTCATAACAAGTAATACCATAGTGCATCTTTATTCATGCTAGTTTGGCATTTTATTAATGTAGAATGGAACTGATGTAAAATATAGATTGGTATAGTTTAGCTCTATACTTTCTTGTTCTGCTTAGGTGGGGGTGGTGTTGTCACCCGATCTATTGGATAAGGTGTCACCAATTATATTTCTCGGTCCAACATCATCAGTGTTTTTATCTTTTCTCCACATTTTATTTCTCATCTTCTTGATGTCTTCAATGGTATTGCCATTGGAAAAAGTGCTTGTCTTTGTCACTCGGTCTCTGTAGTCTTTTCTTAGATGACCAACCTTATGACAGTGTAAGCATGCCAGTCTAGGGTTAGTCCATCTTCTAGACCTTCTCATATATTTCCTCATGTAGTTTGCAGCTATGTGTCCATATCAACTACATGCTGTGCAATTTTTCCATGTGTTGTAATCCCAAACATATGAGTTACCAACTCTTCTTGGTTGATAAGCAATTTCTTGTTCTTTAGGCTTTCGTGCTTTCCTTTTCTTCTTCCTGCATTCAAGAGATGTGTGCCCATGCATTTTTCAAGTAGTATAATATTTTTCCATGTAGGTTTCCTTCTTTAGTTGTTTCACCTTAGATTTTCATTCATGTGCTTTGTGTCCTTTCTTGTTATAGTTATAACAATTTCCAATGAATGTAAATGTGGATTTAGGAACACCTTTCATTTTGCTTCTACAAACATTTGAAGTGTGGCTTGGTTTTCCATAGTAATTGCATGACTGCTTCCTTGGTCTTGGATTAGTGTATACATCTTTTGGATCATCTTGGTATGATGATTCTCCATGCTTGGTATACCCTAGACTGGAATTGTTGTTGACTCTTCTTTGTCCTTTTAGAAAATCATCCATTCTTTTTGTGCTCTCTTCATCTCTCTTGATCATATCATTGTGTTGTTTCTGAATTCTTACTTCATGCTTTAGTTTTTCATTTTCTTCTCTTATCTCACCAATAGCTTCCAATTTTACATTGAGTTCTATGTTCAGTCAATTTTCTTCCTGAATCATAAGAACTATCTGATTAGTGATCTCATGATGATGTTTAGTAAGTCTTTGTATTTCTGATTCTCTTTCTTGTAGATTTTCAGTGATCTTCCTCCTATCATCAATAGCTAGTGTTGTTTCTTCCTCAACTTTTCTAGCATTTTTCATGACATAAATCATCCTTACCATCTATGTCTCTTGACCGATTTGTAGTGATTTTACTTATTCTATAAAATATTGATTGATTTCATTCAAACTTGTGATGCTTCCTTCAAATGTGTCTAATGTATTTCTAGATGTAGATCCTGATGACTCAAACAAATCAGGTATCTCTTCTTCATAATAATATATTTCATTACAACAAGATGCCATAACATTTATTTCATTTAGTAGCTCTCTCATCTTGATCCTAGCTTCTTTGTAGTGCTCATAGAAGATCTGTATCTGCAACTTCTGATCCTGAATATTCTTATCTAGCTTGTACATTTCCATTGTATGATCTTTTCTCTTTAAGTATTTAAATTTTTCCAAATAAGAGATCTAGCTCTTATACCAATTGTTGGAATAATAGAATTGTGTGCTCTGATACTCATACATAGTGAACTTAAATGATCTGTACTCAGTAATTCTAGATTGCATATATTTAGGTCAACAAGTATTTTTGACTACATTCTAACAAGTGTAGCAAATAGAAGAAATCCTTTAAGAAGATGGATTTAACAATCCTTTTGTAAATCTCTTAACTAAGTGCACACTAAATAGTGTTGCTAAAGGTCTTAATAGAGTAGAACTTAACCAGTCTAAACATGTTTCTCCTAATGGGGTAAGATCATCACAAGTGATCAAACTTGTAAGCCTTAACTGACCCCTTCCATTCTGTAGATAGTGAATTTTTTTGGGTTTCATCCCCACCGCAGTTTTTACCTTCTAACAGGGGTTATATGTAACCAAATCTTGTGTCATGCATTATTACATTTCATGAATGTTTCTATGAATGTTTACATGCAATTAAGATTATGAATTGATATTACATGCATATTGATAGAAAAACACCAATGGTTGGTAATGCAAGGAATTGATTACTAAAGGATTAAAGGTTAAGTGAGAAATTTTTTTAAGGGTATTGATTCACCCCTCCCCTCTCAATACACACCATTCCATTATTCCAACACATCTTTCATCTGTAAGTGTCTCTTCTATTAGAAGAAACATAGGAGTGGCTGGTCTAATATTCAATCACCAATATCTAGACATCTTTAGATATTCTATCTTTCTGAGGAAGTTTACAAATATGTATGCAATTCTTTTCAATGTTTCCATCTAGCATATTTCACATCCTGATATACCTTTGAACAGTTCTTCTAGATACATTCATTAATTCATAAATTTATTGAACTTATCTTCTATGTGACAACCTCTTACTAGAAATTGTAGTCATCAAAGCTCTGTGTGCAACAATTAAATCAGCTCCTTGACTTGTCTTATTAATAATGTTCAATGCTCCTTGTAAATTTTCAACTATTGTTTCTTTTACTTGACCACCTAATTTTTCCTATTGTCAACACCCAAAAACTCCAAAACAAGAGTCATTTCTTTTTTCCTAAATAACTTGGCAAATATTATGCTCTTCCAACCACAAATTTCTTCTCAAAATATTTATCCCACATGCTTTTGCAATGCAATTTAATTGTGCTTTCACGTACCATGTGTTCAGATAAGATTTGACTAAAAAGATAATCCTCATTCATCTCCATCAAATTTTCCATGCCTGTTAAAATGTGTCTACCTTGACTACTACCAATTTGTTGAGTTGCATCTTCTTGAACATTAATAGGTTCTTCTTCAACCTCAACAAGATCTTAACGAGCATGAATATGTTCCTCTTGATTACATTTTGTATGACCTTTCATTTTATCATCCCTAATTTGATCGTACTTTTTTCTTTGGTCCTTTTATTCCCCATTGTACAAAGTATAGAAATTTATCTTCCAAATAACCCCCTTAATAGTCCCTCACAAAAAACATGGCTTCAATACTAAAAATAATGCTTTAATTTTGCTTTAATGATGGGCCAACCATCTAGATGAGGTTTTTAAAATTGCTCTCAGGACGAGACTCTCACAACCATAGACCAATCTAGGAATGCAGGATTTATATCCATGAATGCAATACAATGCAAGATTATTCTAAGAAATGAGAGATGTAATATGATCTAAGTCATGATGATAAATGCAATTATTCTAGAAATTGAAGCTTATTCTATTGCAAAATGAAATTATTCTATATGAGATTAGCAAGAAAATGAGACAGTAATTCAGTATTCTAACAATGCATTAAAATGAGTGGATAATCAAGGAGGAATGAGAGTTCTTTTATAGGCTCAGAGATGATCAGGATAGAAAGTTTCCTCTTTGAAATAAAACAAATAGAAAAGCCAGTTTAAATTAGAAAGCTTTATTTGAAAGAAAACAATAAATTGTTTTCCCTTTGCTTTAGCTGTTTTCTTTGTTTGATTTAATTATGTTTTATTTGAATTTAATTGTTTTCTTCCTTTGATTTAATTCTATTTTATTTGATTTTAATTGTTTTCTTTCTCTTTAAAGCACAATTAATTCAAAGATTCTATTTCTGAACAGAGATAAGGTTTTTGAGAGAATATTCAATTAATTAAATAAATATGACGTCATAAATAGGTTTTTCTTAATTATCTGAATAATTAAATTCAATTATTGAAATGAGGATATTTATTTAATAATTAAATATTATTTAATCCCTTTTTTATGTGTCTTAGCTAAAGAGGGTGAATTTAATTTAATTAAAGTGCTAGGACTTTATAATTAAATTAATTCAATCATAGGGTTTTTTTATCCAATAGATATTTAGGAATTAAATATGATGTATGATTAATGCAGATTTAGGATTTTCTACATTTGACACTCAGGTTGAGTAGAGTCAGTTAAAACTTAGAATTGCCTAGTACAATAGGACTTTGATGATCTAGAAGAGTGATAAATGTAACAAAATTGGTTAAGGTTGCAAGATGCCAATTTTGGGTTGTTACATTTTGCCCCTCTTTGAATTGATGTGCGAGCAGTGCTTTGATTCAAAGAATAGTCTGATGCCTGAAGCACAGAAGAATAGATTTGAAAATTGATGATGCAAAGTTTTTAGATTCATCTCCAAAACAGAGCTTGATTCTCCAAAGTCTAGGTTAGGTTGCCGAGACGCTGGTCAAGTAGAGTTTTTGAGGGTCATCTTCATAATGAAGCTTGATCCTCAAGGATCTAGGTTAGAATGCCCTGATACCTAATAGATTGATATCTTTCACAAGATTGTCCTCAAAATGATGTTCAACCTTTAGGAGTCAGGGTTAGATTGCCCCGATACCTGTCCCAAAAGATAGTCAATAGAGATTATAGGACTATCTTCAGAACAAAGCTTAGTCCCTCAATATCTAGGTTAGATTGCCCAGACACTGGTTAGATAGATATATTTCACAAGACTGTCCCTAGAATGAGGCTCAACCTTCAGGAGTGAGGGTTAGATTGCCCTGATACCTGTCTCAAAAGATAGTAAAATAGAGGTTTCAGGACTATCTTCAGAACAAAGCTTAGTCCCCCAATATCTAGGTTAGATTTCCTAGACACTGGTTAGATTGACATCTTTCACAAGGCTATCCCTAGAATGAGGCTTAACCTTCAGGAGTCAGTGTTAGATTGCCCCGATACCTATCTCAAAAGATGGTAAATAGCGGTTCAGAATCATCTCCAGAACGTAGCTTGAATATTAGGAGTCAGGGTTAGATTGCCCTAATACCTATCCCAAAAAGATATTTAATAGAGATTTTAGGACTATCTTTAGAATGAATCTTAGTCCCCCAATATCTAGGTTAGATCACCCAAACAGTGGTTAGATAGATATCTTTCACAAGACTATCCCCAGAATGAGGCTCAACCTTCAGGAGTTAGAGTTAGATTTCCCTGATACCTGTCTCAAAAGATAGTAAAATAGAGGTTTTAGGACTATCTTCAGAACGAAGCTTAGTCCCCCAATATCTAGGTTAGATTTCCCAAACACTAGTTAGATTGACATCTTTCACAAGGCTATCCTCAGAATGAGGCTTAACCTTCAGGAGTCAGGGTTAGATTGCCCCGATACCTGTCTCAAAAGATGGTAAATAGTGGTTCAGAATCATCTCCAGAATGGAGCTTGATTATTAGGAGTCAAGGTTAGTGTTTTCACTGAGGTTTGCACCCTTGCTGAAAGCTTCTCTAACAGCAACCTAGTGAAACATGGAATCAACCTCCAAGCTGTGGGACTTGAACTATGAGGTTGAATCTCTGGAGAAGGCCGACTTCCTCTACTATCAGG
>MU225078.1:3376763-3395144 GCA_018584345.1 Thuja plicata
AAAAATACTACAAGTATCAGACTACCTTCATCCAATGAGTTACAGACTTAGACACAAAATATACTAAGGACAGAGAAATGTCACGAAGCATGCTTTTCTGAATAAAATGGAACTCCTTCCAAAAAAGCAACTTTCTGCTATATATATGGCTATGACCATCTTGGGATCCCTTAGGATGCAACAAGCTTCGGATGATCATGAAAACCCTAACCCTAAAACATAGGAGAGAGAAAAAGAGAGAGAAGAGACGGTGGAGAATGACCGAGTCAAAATAGATATTCATGGATTTTTTCCTGACCTTCTCGATCTGGCAACTGGAAATCAGATTTGGTAGATGGCGGCTAGCAACATTTATGTTCATTCTGAATAGTCATGCACACCTGTTCACCTATATTTCTTTGCAATAACTATCTCTCTTATCCATGAATAGTGCATGGCCAAGTGTTCTCCTCGTCACCGCCTAAGACTTCTTCTCCTTTCTCTTGGTACTTCTGGAAACTCAGACATAACTCTGTTCTTTCCTACAACACACTGAAACTCGTCCTGATCACCGTCATTGAAACAAAACTACCCAAATGTCGGCAGACTACCCTGTGCATGACCCCTGTGACTAGAAACCCCTCTGATCAAATCTGGAACATGAGCACAGAGAAACCATGGTTGCTGAGTGCTTTCCCCTGTCATCTTGCCGCCAGAACTTCAAATTCAAAATCAGGCGACCACGCGACAACGGCTAGTCTCTAAGTCGCAGAACTCAGTCATTAATCATGGTTATATCTCATGACCCAGCGACACTATGCTTTTCTTAATCCCTGGCCAACCTGAGTTACTTCTGGCGACATCCCGACTGTGTAAAATCAAAGTCACGAGGAGATCTTCTTAACTCACCATCCATCCCACAACCCAGCGCCTAACTGTTGCCTTTTAACCATCACGGCTTGTCGCCTGATCGCCAGATCACTTTACTTCTTCATCGAATGACTGTCTTTTAGTTGCTTATATTTCCTTATGCCCTTAAAACATCAGGAGACTTCGCGACTGAGGGCAAACATACCTTAGTCTTGTTATCACATGATCCTCTTCCTTCATCAAGCGATCAGGCGACAACCATTAGCTCCGTGACAGGTGTCGTCTGTTCTTTCGTCCACTCTATGCATTATGAAATCTAACTCACCGTCCCTATCTAGCGACATCCCGACTGAGTATTTCTACTAACATCAAACAGTTAGTCGCTGAGTCGTGACTGTTATCCACTAACCGCCATTTAATCATGAGACCACGTGACTGAAGAAAGAACCCTGACTGTTTGACTGAGCTGATCTAGCGATCAAGCGACCTGAAGTAGGCGCAAGGTCGGGAGACATTTCTTTGACCTTCCACTTCTTCTCGCGATCACCCGACTAAAGGCAGGTCCCTTTCTTTTTAAAGCTTATTACATGGAATCAAGCGACAACCCGACTAAAGAGAGATCACCAAGTCTCGAGTCACTGAGAGAATATTCCATTTTGTAAAGAGACTACGCGACACAAGGCAAAAGCGAAGTCGGGAGATGATTAAGCATATTCGATTATGGTAAAGTGATCAAGCGACCTGACCATATGGCACATGTCTTAAGTGGCTAAAAAAGGTAACGATGAAATAGAACGAGCCAAGGCTTAGGGTTTATTACATCGTTTGCATGAAAGACTGAGGGTTTAGACATGAAGCCTAGAAAACAAGACAAAGGAAACAAGATAGGGCAGACCAGGTCAAAGCATAGAAAGGGAAAATCTGGGCAACAGTTAGATTGCCCTGATACCTATCCCAAAAAGATAGGTTTCAAGAACCATCTCCATAATGGAGCTTGATCTTCAAGTATCTAAGTTAGATTGCTCAGATACTTAAAAGATGACAAGATGTAAGGAACAAAGATGCCCTTATTGATTGTGGAGTATCTAGTTTTGACTGTGAGGTATGAAAAACTGAACATTCCCCAAGTGATGAGATGCCCCTAGCAATGAGGACTTTTGAAAATCAGATCAGATTGATTGAAATAGATTCAATGATGTAATCATCCTGCCCCCTCAGGAGTGAAATAGAAAGATGACACATCATAATGATGATGGAGAGTGGAAAATCACAGATAGATGTTGAATTGGAGATCAAGAACTCAGAATAGATTATGGAAGAATTTAGAAGATTTAGAAGCAATTTTGAGGGATTTTGAGGCCTGGTTGACCAAGTTTTACTAGAGTTGACCAGAGTTGACTTTTGAGGAAAAAATTCAAAATTTTTGGAAAATGATGATATGATAAGATTCTGACAAGAAAGCGATGTCAGAAAGTCGACTACACAAGTGTCTGATCGCGTCGGTCCCAAAAATTTTAAAATGTGATTTTGAGCCATATAGAAGTGTCAGATTTTGATTTCGATCATGAAAATAGGTTGTGCATATAGCTGAAGATAGAGAGTGAGGATCAAACACTTGGTCAGTCATGATGAAACCAAGACTCTAAAGAAGAACTCCCCTATGTACGAACCAATGCAAAGAAGAGAACACTGAATTGCCGCCACAATGCAAGTCTAGAATGAAAATGCAATCCTATGCTAGATGCAATATGAAAATGCAATTCTATGCTATATGCAATATGAAAGTGCAATTCTAGGACATGGTTGTGAGACCCATCGTAAAATCATCATCATTGAGCATTTTTTTTTGTGGTACATCAAAGTTGATACAACCCTTACTAGCACCACAATGCAACCATAAGGATATGAATATGACTCTTCATCAGATGAAATGTAGGAAACGAACATAAGCACCAGGGAACAAAAGCCAAGATGACCTGAACATAGTTTCCAGTTAATGTTGCAAGAGTACACCAGTATCGAGGCATTCAAAGCCAAGATAACCATGAGTATGATCATGCATAAACAAATAAAGTAATAACAAACAAAACAATAACAAACAAAGCAATAACAAGAAAGGAGATAGTACCAACCTCATCATGGCATACAAATAAACAAGATCGAGGGATGTGAGGCTATTCCAACTTTGTGCGGGAGCTCTTATCACATACACCCTATTTATTTTACATTGCCGGATCATCGGAACTACACCAACAAGTAGTAGATAAAGAAAATATTAATAAAATCCATAAGAATAGACAACAAACAAAGAAATATTCAAGCATAGCTCAGCATGTTTCAAAGTTGGTGAATGTGGATGTGTATGATGTGTTGAAAAACACTGTTGTTCTTGTGAGTGCATTGTGTTTGATTGTTATCGAAAGATGTTTACATTGAGATATCTGATATGTGTTAAAAAACACAGATGTGTCCAAAGATAGTGTTAAAAAAATGGTTATGGTGGTGTTGAAAAACACTAGTTTGTGCTAGTAGCAAGTTGTCCTTGAGAAATGACAAGATTACTGACTCAGGTGTAAACCAAAGATGTGATCAAATGGGGGCCCATGCCCCCAAGTAACGATGACTAACTTGATGTATTTTTCAAGGACAAACAAGATGTGAGTGCCCCCAAGTGTATGGTGCTGAATAAATGACAAGTCAGAAGGGTCCGCAAAGGAACTAGAGTGTCACAAAAGTGACCAAAAGATATGTACAAACTAAAGCATAGAATTTTCATGACCGAGTATCAATAGAGAGATTGTGTGAGGATAACTCCAATGGTAACAAATGTGAGAAATCTTGATAGAATAACGATAGTAGGCAGACATAGTGAGAACCACTAGTGACTGATGCGAGAGAGATGCTCAAATGAAATGATCATGGTATAAGCTATACATCAATAGGAAGATGTAGTGAGAACCATTGGTGACAGATGTGAAGAAGATCCTTTAAAAGATAAATAGGATAGTGCCCCCTAGATTAGGAGGGTTTCCCTAAGAATATGACCAGTTTCAATCCATGTAAGTTGGTGTCTTGACAGGAACTGAAAGCAAATGTAAGCAGGAAAGCAGCAATGCAGGAAAGAAAATGCGCAAAGCCAAGTGATGCTGTGATAGATATAGCATTGTGGAATAAGAGGCACCTGTCTACCAGGTTTTCACCTTCTTGGCAGAAATTCTTTGTTTTTTTGCTACCATGACGCCTGTTTGCCAGGTTTTCATCAATGGCACCTTTTTTTTTTCTTTCTCTTTTTTTTTTCATATTTTTCAATTTTTTAATTTTTTTGGATTTTTGGAATATATAAATTTTTTTTGGAGATACATCAAAGCGCCTATCGCTAGGTTTTCACTAAGATGATCATTTTTTCAGGACTTTTTCAAATTTTTAGACTTTTTTCAGGACTTTACTATATACATGAGCATACTGAAGATGTCTCAACTGTAGAACCGCTTCAGATGAAGAGCATTGATGGGCTCTTTGAGTTGTTCTCCTTCAATAGTAGAAAGTTGATAGGTACTAGACCCAAACACTGTAGTAACAACATACATACCAAGCCAATTTGGTTTGAACTTCCCTTTCTGGATCCAATGTTGTCGATTCTTAGGTTTCTCCCTCAGAATGAGGTCACCTGCTTGGAAATCCCTTGGTCTGACCTTCTTGTTATAGCCCTTGGACATCCTTTTCTGGTATGCTCTAAGGTGATCGAATGCCACTTGTCGATGTTCATCAAGTAGTTCTAGCTCTTGTAGTTGAGATATTTTGTTATCTTCATCAGTAATGAGGCCTTTCAAAGAGACTCACAAAGAAGGAATCTCAACCTCAATTTGTAACACAACATCTACTCCATAAACCAAAGCACAGGGAGTAGCCGTTGTTGGTGTTCTTATGCTTGTCCTGTATGCCCAAAGAGTTGGATTGATCCAGAGATGCCAATCTCATCCAGATTTGTGCACTGTGTGATGTAGGATTTTAAGGATTGTTTTGTTGGATGCTTCCGCCTGTCCATTACCCTAAGGATAATAGATGGAAGACCAATGTTGAATAATTTTAAACTTAGAGCATAGCTTTGTCAAATCCTTGTTTTTGAATTGTCCCCCATTATCAGTGATGATTATGGAGGGTACACCATGCCTACAGATGATGTAGTTGAGAATGAACATAGCTACTATTTGGCCACTAGTAACAGTGAGAGGGACTGCCTCCACCCACTTAGTAAAATAGTCCATAGCTGAGATTTTAAACTTATGTCCATTGAAGGATGAAGGGTAGATCTGACCCACCAAATTAAAGGCCCATTTTTGAAATGGCCAGAAAGTAATGAATGGAATAAGCTCCTTGGCTAGAGCATGAATCAGGTTGCCATGTAATTGACATTGTTTGCAAGACTTAGCAAATTGTGTTGCTTCTTTTCCCATATCTGGCCAATAGTAACCAGCTCTAATAAGTTTATGGGCCAATGTCAGGCCATTAGAGTGTGACCCACAGATGCCTTCATGCACCTCTACTAATTCTTGTTTGGATTCATCGGGTTCTAAACACCTAAGGAGGGTACTATCTAGACCACATCTATACAAGTCATTAGCGATGATGACAAACCATGAAGCACTGCAGATTAG
The DNA here is from genome assembly GCA_018584345.1 of Thuja plicata. Lineage (NCBI taxonomy): Eukaryota > Viridiplantae > Streptophyta > Pinopsida > Cupressales > Cupressaceae > Thuja > Thuja plicata. The sequence goes on from MU225078.1 coordinate 3,382,268, forward strand.
GTGAAATTTCTCATTCTAGGAGTAAGTGTTTGGAAAAATCTCGTAGGTAGGAAAAGATGTGATGGTAGCGGGATGAGTCATGTCCTATAACAGAACAAATCATCTGGGAATTAGGGGAGTCATAGGCTGGGTAGCATAACATCTCCACCAAGAATTCATGTCTAAAATCATTTTCAAGCATCTGTAGCATAGAGGCAAGAGTAGCCATGGAGTCTACCACTTTATTATCTACCGTCGAAACCTATTGAAATGTGATGTGAGTAAAATACTTTTTAAGATCATCCACCAACCATTTATAAGGTACCAACTTTTCATCCCTTGTCTAATAGATATCATTGACTTGATTGATGAATAGCTGTGAATCTCCAAGAACATTTAGTTCCTTCACGCGCCACTCAAGGGCAATCTTCATACCATTGATTAGGGCTTCATACTTAGTAATGTTGTTCATACAAGGAAACAACATCTTGTATTCTTTTGGTAATGAGTACCTTTGAGGTGTAATGAACAGTATCCCGACACCTGACCCCTATTGGGTAAATGAACCATCAAAGAACATAGTGATCGATGTGTCAGAAGTAATATGGACTCATCTGGAAATTCAATGTGAAATGGTTGATGATCAACTAGAGGTGCTTCTGCCAACTAATCTTCTATTGCTTGGCCCTTAATTTTCTACATTTAGGATTTTCTACATTTGACACTCAGGTCGAGTAAAGTCAATTAAAACTCAGAATTGCCTAGTACAATAGGACTTTGATGATCTAGAAAAGTGATAAATGTAACAAAATTGGTTAAGTTTGCAAGATGCCAATTTTGGGGTGTTACAATACCCTTTTTGGAAAACTATCAGGATCCTCAAACAAATTTTCTATCAGAGATTTTAGGTCAGAATCAGAGGTCAATTATGCCCTAGGTCAAAATTAGAAATTCTAGGTCAAGGTCAACATTGACTTGAGGGTCAAAATCAAAATTGGGAAAGATTGGAAAAATATTTCTGGGTTTTGTAGATCTTGCAGTTTCAGTTCAAGTAGCAAAAATCAATAGTTTTTGAGACCATCTAATAGGGTTTTTAGCAGGTTCTTTTTTGGAGGTATGTATTTTATTCCATTTTCCTTTACAAGCATTTCCATATTTACACCCCTTATCATAACAACTAAATGTAAGTGAATAATATGTGCATAGGGTTTCTTTTATGTGAAAATATCCATTTTTCTAAACCCTATCCATATTTTCCATATTACAACTACCTTTTGTGACTTTTATTATGCGAGAGGTACTTAGCCAAGGGGGACTCGACCGTGTCCCACTCAGATGAGTACATATAGCCATGTAGGCACCATTAGGCTCCACATGACAAGTATGTGGATTCAAATTCCTCTTGGTTAGCCCAAAATGCAACACAACTTCATGCTTTTACCCTTATTTGTAGATTCTCACTACAAAATATAGTTCCAATCATAAGGGCAACTTTGGCACAATTAACATACTCCATTTACATTGAGTTAGAGAAAAAAAACTTGAAATGTGCTAATAGTTCCTAATTCATGATAACAAATAAATATATGGCTCAAGAATAATAGTCTTGGGGATGATCATGGAGTGAATTACATCAAGGTCCACAACATATGTCACATTGCATACTACATCTACTCCTTTGGTCCTCTTAGCCAACATGTAGTAATCTATATAGTACATTTTCTAGATTTCATGCCAAATTTAGACAATGTATCGATCAATATAAGTTAAAGGGGCTTTGGTAAGAGATATGATTAAAGGGACATGAATCTTTGGTTGGAGGTATCCTATCTATTGCCCCACTTTTGATCCACATATCTTTTAGACAAAAGTGGATGTTTAATGTGTAGTAGTGATCTTGAAAGCTTCGTGTAAGTCCTAAGTCTAAGTCTAGATATCCTCTTAGTATAGGAGGCCTTTATTGGATTTCCCTAAATTTTCTTCTCTTTTGTGAGCCAGAGGGAATTTGTCTTTGAGATCATGTTTCATTGGGTAGGTTGAGTTCCCAAATCCGATAAAGGCCATGTTTGGAAGGACTCTAGCATTGGTTTTGTATGCACTTGAAGTATTTTTCCTTAGCATTCCCTTTTGTAGCATTGGTAGAAAATTGGTTCTGAGCTTCTCCTTGGTGGAAAATCACTTACAGAGTGCATTTTCTACAATTAATAGACTTTAAAGTATCAGAGGTCAGTGAAAGTTGAAAATGAGAGATTTGGGAATAAGGAAGTTTTGGGCATTCAGATCAAATCTATTTCAAGCAAAAGGAATGATTGAATGAGGAAGAATTCAAGATGCAAGCTTACTGGAAAAAAAGCAGAAAATGGCTTCTGCACTTCTCCAACAGGTGGGTTTTGACTTGCGGGGTATGTTTTCTGCCAAACCATTAAAATGGAGGATTTTTTAAGAATAATCAATCTCTTGAGTAATCCAAGGTACAAGGAAAGAAAATAAACCAATCACATGTCATTTTAGCATCTAAATAAGCTAAAATTATCCTTTGATAGATTTTTTAGTAGAGAACACTCCAAAGGCATTTCTCTAATGAAAGGGAGGTAGAAAAGTGATTCTCTTCTACCTTCAAAAAGTTACCATTACGGTTACTAAAGTGAAAGGATGTTTCTTAATGACCCTTAGGGGTAAAAGTAATTAGTTAAAATAAATTAATTTTACTCCATAATGAACTTCTTAATTAATGTTTTAGTCTTTTCATTCATGTGGCATGGGAATTCAGTCGTTAAATGGTAAGAATTCAAAGTTATAAAATTAGTGAAGTATTCCAAATATGAGCTACCATCTGTTTGACAAATTGTCTGAATTTGAAATTCTTAGCAATAGTTGTTCATTGATCTTACACTTTTGAGAGATATACTTTATTCCCAAGTTAGAATCAGTTGAAGCATAGATACTAGATTCATGGGGTTTAACATAATGAATGGCATCACATATGATTGGCATAAGATTATAGACACCTCCTTGAAGTTCTTTGATATGCAGAACCTTCAGAGAAGATTGAAGGCAGACCAGATACACCCTGTCACTGAGAATTTAAAAGAGAGTGGGTTGGTAGAAGCTATTGGTTTTCCTATTGTCATTCAAGCTCCTGAGCTTTTTTGAGAGTGAATAGCTCAATATAATCTAGATACCAAGAAAATCCTCCTACCCAATCACATGGTGCTTCTATCCGTTGATTGAGATTCTATCTAGAACTCCCTATGCATTCTGGAGTAGGTTGAATATTCAGAAATGACATATAGTCTAGCTATTATTGAATATGGAAAAAATAAGGCAGTGTGGAAGAAGGAAATAATGAAGTCATGGTTTCAAGAGCTGAGGAGCGCTAAAGGCAAGTTTCCCAAAATATTATACGACATGAATCTGAAGGCAAAGATTGTAGAAATCTTGGTGCTACTTCATAGGATCTAAGGTGAGAGTGACACACTAAACTTCATTGAGCACCATTTCTTCTTAGTCTAGGTGATCTGTTCTCAACATCATTTCATTGATTGGGCTCTTATGGTAAGCAAGAATCTCTCCAGTGCCCTAAGTAGAGCTGAGCTTTAGAATGAGTTCTATATGTCTTGATTCCTTTTATATATATTAGCCACAATTCAAATTTGGCCAGGGCTTCCTAGATTAGAAGAGTTCCCAGATGATGTTAAAAGCTATTAATTTTTCCCCTATCTATAGTTACATAAAAGTTATACTGAATATCTTAGAGTTAACGATGCATTTACTATGAGACTGTGTAAGGAGCTACAAGGTTGCCCAGAAAGGAGATTTTCTCCTAAAGCCATGGCTTTTATCAACCAATTTGGGTGCTTTTTCATTCAATTTGTAGATTTCTCATAAATTTGTCTTGCAAGATTTGATGACTTTCCTTTGAAGTTTCCTAGATATCTCGATGATATGATCATGCTGGTCAAGGTGATGAGGTAGGCACTCCAAGTGAATCTGATCTGTGCTGATGCTAAGAAGAAGGGCTACAATTTCCCAATGACCATTGGAGCCACTAGTTGTGCATCCCAGTCCAAGGAAAAGAATTTTGTGAAGATATTCTCAAAGAGGTTTCAGTTGGAGACATATGATGTCTTGAGGCCGCAGTATGATCCTGTAAATTATGCCAGATATTTCTTGCAAATGAGTCATGCAATTCATCATGTTGATGATATTGAAGACTATTGGACTAACTGCAAAGATGACTTAGAGAGTAGAGAAAGGTTCTATGCGAGGTTAACTATTGAACAAATCAAAAGGTTCAAAGTTAGTATTGCTGTGGAGGGATTAGAAGATGATGGCCAGCACATATATGACAATACATATTTGGAGAAGATTAAGCCCCATCCTATAAGCTATAAACCCATGCTAGGTCAAGATATTAATGACTTGCAGACTTTAATGGGTGGAATCTACAAAAGACTAGAGTAGTGGGTCGAATTGACTACAGGCAGAAGGAAGAGGTCAGAAAGGAAGCCTCCTTCTCAGTGAACCTTGGCAAAAGACACTTCAAGCACTGTAGAAACTTCTTCACTAATGATCCCAACTATGGCTAAAGGATAAACCCAGCCAGTGAGCAGAGGCGATGAACCTCCCAATTAATAAATCTAATCAAAGAAGACATGTAGAGAGGGCCCACTTCAAGAAATTAGGTTGACAGAAGAAGCAGTTTCTATAGACCTAGCCAAGCCTACAAAAGATCCCACTAAAGGTATAGGACCTGAGCATTCAATTAAAGCTAGTGCTATAGATACACAAGCTAACACTTCAACCCAAGATACTCCAAGACAAGGATCCCCTGTCATAGTAGAGGTTGGTGAAGATACCTACAATACCTCTGCCACAAAATTAGATGAGAGGGTTGAGAAGAAAAAAGTAGCTGCTCAAGTCATTAGATTAGTTTCCTCATTTCCTACATCAGTGAATCCATTTTCTTCCATGGCTAAAGCTACTAATTCAGTCATCAGGAAGTTGTTCATAGAAGAGTTTGTTTTTGCTTCCAAAGTTACTAGCGCTAAATCCTAGATAGAACATATGCTAGAGCATAAAAGGAAGAGAGCAGAGGAAGGGACTTCCAGCAAAGATACTCTCTCATGGGCCTTGCAACCCAACATCATAGTGGGTAAATTAAATAAAGTGAAGACAATGTCTACACTAGGTCAAGATCCTAAAATGGGGAATTTCACTATGGAGGTGGCCAAGCCTACAAAGGAGGGTAGAATCAAAGATATGATCGCCTTTGATTTTCAATTTTAGTCGTTTGAAATGGGGCTTGCTCGGAATGAAACCAAGGTAGATTGGTGGAAATCCACCAATGTGGTAATAGAAGAAGAGCTTGAAGAGCTCAAGACTGCTAAAGTTCAACTTAAAGTAGAAGTAGCTAAGTTAACTAACTTCATCAGACAGCTCATTACTCTGATAGCAACTGTTCCTAGTACCTAGACCACATTTGATCCCAGTGCTGCAGAGAACCAAGCCATCATAGCCAAGTTGCAATAGGATAGACACTTCGGGTAGATCATCATGAGGTGGATTGAGAGGGTCAAATCTAAGGGACTAGTAGTTGTTGAGAAACTAGGTAATACTCTCCTAAGGTTGGAAATAGAGAGGAATAATATTGACAAGAATCTGTAGACTCTTGCATCAGAGAGAGTGAGATGTCAAGAATGCATAGCGATCCTGCATGTGGTGGTTAAAATGAATACCAAGGAAGCACTAAAGGCCAAGATATTACAAAAAGGAGATGAGCCTTTGATTGAATGGCTTCAAATCTTGGAATTTAAGATCGAGATGATCATCCAAGATGAAATAGTGTTGCAGAAAATAGATGTCAAGATCAAGGAAGAGCAGAACAAAGATTTTAAACTCCTTCAAGGTCTAGACACAGAATCACAGACAAGCAGTCAGGGAAAAGAAATGATTGGACTAGCTATTATGCAAAAATCATTTTTTGATTATGTACATAAGATGGCAGAACAGTCTTCCACCCATTTGGACAAGGTGCTAGAACTTCAACAGTTGAGTAGATGCATCTTTAAAGCTATGGAAGAGCTGAAAGATCAGATGGACACAATCAAGAGCCTAGCCAAAGAAAATTCTAGATGGATCATCAGATACACTAATGTCCATATCAATAGGCATGAAGAGCTCATCCTAACGATTATAGCTGTCACTTCCTATAGGACTAAATTAGACAAGGGGAAGTAAACCGAGGCTTAGATAGATTCCCCTTTGTGCTAAATTTTGATTGTATTGTAATGGATAAAATTTTGTTTATCATTTATAGTTAGTAAATTTGAACTGTTCTGGTCACCCCTTTTTGTAACAGGCCAACTATGGAACCCTATATGTATTATTTCCAAAATCAATACAAAGGTCAGCTAAATTTTGGTGTGAAAGATAGTATTTTGCTGAGTCAAATTTGTATGTCTGAATGCCATTTCTTTAACTACTCCATTGCATTGCATTTATCTACCTATTAAATTTGAATGTTTCTTTGGAATTAGATTTACAATTTGTGGTTGAACCAGAATTCTATATTATGATTTGATATGGTTAATTAGGGGGAAATCTGATGTTATTCTAAGTCTGGGAGATGTCCCTGTGAAATAGATTAATTCATTGTCACTATATCATTAAATCTTTATGTCTTGCATTTTCATTTTCATTATCAGTCATTTCATTACCAGTTTTAAGAAGTCATATGATTGATGGAGTCTTGAAATTGGCTAAAGTTAGAATTAAATTTATTCTGCCTGAGCTATTTCCTGTCTAGGTTTAGCTTGGTTTACCTCTTCTATTCTCGGGTCAAGAACACATCCCTGTTAGAGTAGGAAGGATCAATATCCATTGAAGATCATTTCCTTAAAGGAGTTGTACCTTTAAATTTAGAGGGAAATTAGTTATTTAGTCACAATTTCCCAACTATTGTATTCAATTGTTCTTAAATATTTGGGTATTCTAGAGTCAAAGCAAAAAGAACAATCTATTTACCAACTAATTTTTGGTGAATCTACTGGGGAAATGAATATTCATTATACCAGAAGCATACCATGAGGAAACATGGTGCTTCCCCATGAAAATATAACTCCTATGCTCCAACCGAATCTTGGTTTCCAAGATGATCAAGAGGATCTTATTTCCTCACTAAATACTTTTGTCTAGAAATACAGAAGAAACACTGAGCACTATAGAAATGATAGTCAAGTGCTAGAGCACAAAGAAGATAGGAAAAAATCATTTGAAGAAGCCATCTGAAGGAGAAATATGAGAAGGGCATGACACCAAGTAGAGCATGAAGCCAGACTAGAAGACTAGTTGGAGCCTTGAAGCCCAAGAGGTTTCTTAGGAGTGCAAAGAAAGAAGGTGGTACAGACCCAGTTTTTGAGAGACTTGCAAACCTTGATTTTTCTCTACTTGAAGTACCCCATCAAAAGAACAAAAATACTAAGAGAAAAAGAAGACCTCCTTCACCTCCCAAATAATCAACCCTTTTGTCCACCACTTGTCAAGTGTTAACTTTGCATGAAGTATTTGCTCCTCATGTTGTCAATCTAACACCCTATCTACCTCCAGTAGTTATGGAACTTCCTTGGGCTGCTATAGTTGGACCATTGCAATTGGAAGCATATAATCCCCTCCCTTCAGGTTCAAGAAAGAATTTCCCCAAATTCTTTGGAGATGGGAAAGTATCTACAGATGAACACATTGCTGCATTCTTTTCTTCCATTAACATTTTAGCAGTGTGAGAGGAAGATGTGGTCATCAGATTATTGGTTGAAAGCCTTGTTGAAGGTGTTGCTAATTGGTTCCATCACTTGCCCAACTCTTCTATCATAGATTGGGATTCTATGAGAGCTTCTTTTGAAATAAGATTTAAAAACACTGAAGATGAACATGCACTATTGACACAATTGACCTCCATCAATAAAGAGCCTTCAATCAGTATGAGATATTTTGTGGCTAAATTTAACAAGCTTGTAAGTCGTATCCCAATAGCTGATAGGCCTACTGCAAGGAATTTGAAAACATTTTTCATAAGTGCTATGTCTCCTAACATCAATTATGATTTGAGAAGAACAAATCCAGCCACTTTGGACCTTGCCCAAAGGACAATGGTGGAGTTATAAGACCACATGATATCGGCAGGAAAATGGAAAAGAGAAATACAATATAGAGCCAGTACTAGTAGCACCACATCATCAGATGAGATGATTCAAAAATTATCCAATGAATTCATCACCTTGAAGAGGTAGCTTCCTAGATTTAATAATCCCTATCAAAGAAACTTTCAAGAGCAACCTGGAAGAAACAATGAAGGGAGAAATGTTGATGGAAAGATGTTATAATTGACTTCTCCACCAAAGAGGTTAGCTATAGAAGCTTCCCCTAAAAGGGGAAACATGTGTGCCTTCCATTTAACTACAAATCATGATGGAGAAAGTTGTCCCAATGTATCTCATGCTTGGAAAATGCATCAGACTAATGAATGGAATGTTGGAGTGTCTAGAGCTAAACTAGATTTGTACTCATATGGTGACTCTGAAAACTTATATTTAGAGTATGAATCAAATTCAAAATAGGGAGAAACATGTTATGCTACCATAGATGGGACTTCCTATACAGTCTTAACCCAGAGTTAGAAGGATAAAGGCCCTACTTCAATACCTCCACCTATAAATAATGAGACATCTACCTCCCATTCTAAAGAGGCCAATCAAGGAGTAAGGATCCTACAACCTGGTAAGGAGAAAAACTCTTTTGACATTATTCAATTTTGTAAAGATTTCAGAATTCAAATTTCCCCCATAGACTATCTTAAATCCAATCCTGTATAATTGCAAAATTTATTAGATTACTATAAAGAGGGGAATCAAAATGTAAATAAAAATTCCATGACCCAATTGAGAAAGGTGAGCCATCTATGTTGGCTACTTTCCTAGGCCAAAATCTTGACCCATTCTATGTGTCATTGTATATTAATGGTTGCAAGTTAAGCAATTGCATAATAGAATCTGAGCCTCACACAATGTAATTCCATCGACTATAGCTAAAGCCTTGGGAATTATCCTCACTAAAGCCCATGGTAGGTGTTACTCTATGGATTCCAAACAAGTACCCCTGGTTGGACAAATCAAAGATGCCCAAGTGGCTCTAGTAGCACATCCTAAGAAGAAAATGTTGTTAACAATACTTGTTTCTGATATACCCACTAGTTACGGTTTGTTGCTAAGAAGGTGTTTCTATAGAGATCTAGGAGGGGAAATAAAGCTAGATTGGTCTCAAGCTTTGATCCAAGTAGGTAAAAAAAGGATAAAGCTGGTCCTGGAAGAGAAAGATAAGTTTACAGTGCTGAAATCGGATGACCCTAAAGCCCAAATTCTATATTAGGAATTAGAATTTGGAAATTATAAGTTGTTTATAGATGATCATGATGAGGAAATTGAACTCGGGGAAGAAGAAGATCAATTTTCCACTGAGGAAACACCATCAGAAATCTGGACCATTGAATTGGATGGTAGTTGTGCATCATCAGGGTCTGGCATAGGCATGGGCTTAATATCACCAGATGGAGTATGTGAGCCCATGGATTATAAATTGGAGTTTGGGAACACCAACAATACAACTAAGTATGAAGCCCTACTATTAGGCATTTTTTCTCCAAAAGAGAAAGGTGTAAAAATTTTAAGAGCTCGGGGTGATGCTGAGCTAATTGTGCGCCAAGTCAAGAATCAATACTCTGTAAAAAATCATAGATTAAAAAACTATAGGAATAGAGTATGGGATGAAATAGAAGCATTGGATGCATTCTTTATTGAATATGTATTGAGAGAATTGAATTTGAAGGTAGACTCTTTAGCAATGTTAGCCTCATTACTCCTCCCTCACCCAAAGTTCAAGGATAAGAAGTACCAAGTAGAGGTTGTGTATCGACCACCTGTGCCTAATAATGAAGAAGATTGGCAAGTGTTTGAAGATGACAAGAACCTCCACTTTTTGGAGAGTGGTGGAAACTTCCATAAAGATGGTTCGGGTGATCATATGGAAAACTGTCATGGCAAATGGAAGAAGGACAAGTCAAAGGTCATCCAATTGCAAGGCAATATCATCCCTCCCCACTTAGTTACACTTGAAAAAATCTTCAATAGACATAATAATTTTGTTAAGAAGAAGGGAATTGAAAGAGTTCCTATCACTGGCGAGAATGAAGGAATTAATATCAGAAGTGAAAAGGACCCCAAGATGATCAATATTGTGAAATGTTGCACTGAAGAAGAAAGGGAAGAGGCCAAGAAACTCTTCTTGGAATACCAAGATGTTTTTGCCTGGAGTTATGAAGATCTAAAAATCTTTATGAACGGTAAATTCAAACATTAGATTCCCTTAAAACCTAAGGCTACCCCGTTCAGGCAGAAACAAAGGAACTACAATCCCAAAGTTGCTAATGCAATATTTAGGGAAGTGGATAAAATGCTTAAAGCAAGGATTTTCTACCCTATCCATCACTCTACCTAGGTGGCGAATATAGTACCTATGAGGAAGAAGAATGGAGAAATAATGATCTGCATAGACTTAAAAAATCTTAACCAATCTTCTCTGAAAGACAATTATTCCCTCCCCAACATAGATCACTTATTACAGACCATAGCTAGATCTGAGCTGATGTCTATGTTAGATAGTTTCTCAGGATACAATCAGATTGAAGTAGAGAAAGAAGACTAGCATAAAATGACTTTCACGGCTCCATGGGGCACTTTCACATACCACAGAATGCCATTTGGGTTGATCAATGCTAGAGCTACCTTTTAGAGAGGTATGGATCTTTCTTTTAGTGATATGAAGAAGAAAATAATTGGTATGTATCTAGATGATCTTACTGTGTTTTCTAGAAAAAGAGTAGACCATATAAATGATTTGAGGAGAGTATTGCAAGGTGTAGAGAGGATGGAATTTCATTGAATCCCAAAAAGTTAGTTTCCTATGTGATTGAAGGGAAGTTGCTGGGCCACATTGTTTCCCAGGAAGGCATAAGAATTGATCCAGAAAGGGTGAGAGCAATCCATCAATTGAGCTTACCTGTGAAAAAAACTAGAGTGAAATCATTTTTTGGTCAGCTAAACTTTCTCGGGAGGTTTGTTCCAAATTTTTCTGAGATTACCAAATGCATAGTGGACATGATGAAAGGGAATGTAAAATTCAAATGGAATGACTCTGCTAAGCAAGCTTTCAAAAGCATAAAGAACGCCATAGCCAATGCCCCAGTGTTATGTCATCCAGATTACAAGAAGGATTTCATAATTTATTGTTATTCTTCTGAACACACTCTATGAGCCATCCTCATGCAAGAGAATGATGAAGGAGTTCAAGATCCTATCAATTTTATGAGAACACCTCTGAAAAATCATGAGCTAAGATACTCTTAGACTGAAAAACATGCCTTCGCAGTAGTAAAAGATTTAAAGAATTTTAGATTCTACATTTTACACTCTCACTCTCTTGTATATGTGCCAGACATTGCAATAAAAAATATATTGACTCAGTTGGATGTGGGATGTAATAACAAAGGAGCATGGGTGGCTAAGACTTAGGAATATGACATAGAAATCAAGTCCACTAAGCTAGTGAGAGGAAATGCACTGTGCAAAGAGATGGTGGAAAACCAAGTGGATGAAGACCTTGAAAATACACAATTGGTCCTAGCAGTAAGTATGCAAGATCCCTAGTTTGAAAATATTGTGTATTTCTTGACATACGGTGAATGTCCTGAAGGATTGACTTCGAAGAAAAGAAGAGATATAAAAATAAAAGCTTCTAAATATATAATTTGGGAAGATAGATTTTATAAGAAATCTATAAATGGAACTTTCCTCCAGTGCGTTGACAAACAATAGCAAGAGAATCTGTTAAGGGTGTTTCACAATGAAGCTTGTGGTGGACATTTCTCCTCATCGATTAATGAATTCAAGATATTGAGATAGTGCTATTACTGGTGGGGAATGTTTAGAGATGCATATCATTGGGTAGCGAGATGTGAGAAATGTAAAATATTTACTGGAAAACCATAGTTAGTAGAACTACCCCTTAGACCAGTGATAATTGAAGGTCCTTTTCAATAGTTGGGTCTTTATTTTATTGGTCCTATAAATCCCATGTCTAGTGTAGGCCATACCTACATAATCACTTTGACTGAATACTTCATGAAATGGGTGGAGGCGAAAGAAACCAAGAAAACTACTTCAGAGGTAGTATGTGAACTCATCAAGGAGAACATCCTGGTAAGGTTTGGTGTACCTATTAAGTTAGTTATGGATAATGCCACATACTTTTATTCTCAAGAAATCACCAAATGTTTTTTGAATATGGCATTATGATCAGTCACTCATCTGACTATTTCCCTCAAGGAAATGGTCAAGCTGAGTCCAATAACAAAAATCTGGTGAGCATCATGAAAAATCTTGTAGCAGACAACCAGAGAACTTGGAACAAGAAAATATATGAAGCCCTCTGGATAGATAGAATGACTCCTAAAACAACAATTGGTGTATCTCATTTTGAACTTGTCTACAAGATTGATGAAGGGTGCTCCCCTTAATGCCACAAACACATAACAGAAATAGAGAAACAACAACAATTTGCAAGAACAAAAAATGGGCTTCTTATTATCTCCACAAATGTGGAATTACAAAATTTCAGAATTACAATATGCAAAGCCACATGGGCATTTCACTTACAATATTTTGTAGGACAAAGCCTCGAATTATTACTCCGATCCACCCAGAACTGCCCCAAAACTGCCTAAGACAACACTACGGGCCTTCTTTATATAGGCAATTTCCACCGCCCGAGAAGGTTCCAGAAATTTAGC
>MU225078.1:3400783-3445659 GCA_018584345.1 Thuja plicata
TTACTAAAAATAGCAAGTTTCCATAAATAGCAGCTCTGCACAAGGTAGCCCTTATTGAAAAGAAAACATAAATATTTTTGGGTGATGCAAGATTGCCCTTACACCCAGGATGCTCCTGCATCAAAGATCAAATTTAGTCTTCCATTGCCATTGGAACTAGCAACTTGTAAACTGAGAATAGCAATAGAAGATGGTATATATGAAGATGGTTTAGAAAAGAGGATTCTTTACTTGAACAAACTTGAAGAGGAAAGGGAGAAAATGGTAGATCATATCACATGACATCAAATTTGTGTGAAGAACTTGTTTGATAAAAAGAGCAGACCCTAGAAATTTATGGAGGGAGATATGGTGTTGTTATGGGACAAGCGCAGAGCACCCAAAGGTATGCATGGGAAATTTGAAATATTGTGGAAAGGACCCTTTAAGATCCATCAAGCATTTGAGAGGAATTCTTTTAAATTGACCTATCTAGATGGTGAGGCACTACCCTTGATGTACAATGGTCAGGACTTGAAGCTATATCAGACCTAAATTTAAAACAGGTAACCCGTATATTGTACAATAGTTACATTTAGTTCCTGCTTTTTTTTTTTTTCTTTAGTTAGGTTTCCTTTCTACTTTCCTTTCTGTGTCTTGCTTTAGTTTTGTTGTGAGCCTCCTTTCATTGAGCTTTGCAAAAATAGAGACTTGAGTTCCTTTCTTGGACATGTTAATGTCCAAGTCCCTAGATAGAGCCAGCTGTTGCCCCACTTTTGGTCCACATATCTTTTAGACAAAAGTGGATGTTTAATGTGTAGTAGTGATCTTGAAAGCTTCGTGTAAGTCTTGAGTCTAAGTCTACCTATCCTCTTAGGATAGGAGGCCCTTATTGAATCTCCCTAAATTCCCTTCTCTTTTGTGAGCTGGAGGGAATTTGTCTCTAAGATCGTGTTCCATTGGGTAGGTTGACTTCCCAAATCTAGTAGAGGCCATGTTTCGAAGGATTCTAACATTGGTTTTGTATGTAGTTGAAGTATTTTTCCTAACATTCCCTTTTACAGCATTGGCAAAAAATTGGTTATGAGCTTCTCCTTGGTAGAAAATCACTTACAGAGTGTGTTTTCTACAATTAATAGACTTTAAAGTATCAGAGGTCAGTGAAAGTTGAAAATGAGAGATTTGGGAATAAGGAAGTTTTGGGCGTTTAGATCAAATCCATTTCAAGAAAAAGGAATGATTGAACAAGGAAGAATTCAAGATGTAAGCTTACTGGCAAAAGAGTGAAAAATGGCTTCTTCACTGCTCCAATAGGTGGGTTTCAACCTGCAAGGTATGTTTTCCACCAAACCATTAAAATGAAGGATTTTTGAAGAATAACCAATCTCTTGAGTAATCCAAGGTATAAAGAAAGAAAATAAACCAATCACATATCATTTTAGCATCTAAATAAGCTAAAATTATCCTTCAACATATTTTTGAGTAGAGAACACTCCAAAGACATTTCTCCACTGAAAGGGAGGCGGAAAAGTGATTCTCTACTACCTCTAGAAAGTTACCATTATGGTTACTAAAGTGAAAGGATGTTTCTTAATGACCCATAGGGGTAAAATTAATTAATTCAAATAAAGCCATTTTACTCCATAACAAACTTCTTCAATAATGTCTTAGTCTTTTCATTCATGTGGCGCGGGAAGTTGACCGTTAAACAGTAAGAATTCAAAGTCATAAAATCAGCAAAGTATTCCAAACATTAGCTACCATCTATTTGACGAATTGCCCAAATTTGAAATTCTTAGCTATAGTTGTTCATTGATCTTGCATTTTTTAGAGATATACTTCATTCCCAAGTTAGAATCAGTTGAAACATGGCTACTAGATTCATAGGGTTCGATGGGATGAATGGAATGACATCTGATTGGCATAAGATTACAAACACCTCCTTGAAGTCCTTTGATATACATAACATTCAGAGAAGATTGAAGGCAGACTAGGTACACCCTGTCACTAAAAAGTTAAAAGAGAGAAGGTTGGTAGAAGCTGTTGGTTTTCCTATTGCCGTTCAAGCTCCTGAGCTTGTTTGAGAGTGCATAGCTTGATATAATCTGTATACCAAGAAAATCCTCATGCCCAATGACATGGTGCTTCTATCCATTGATCGAGATTCTATCCAGAACTCCCTACGCATTTTGGAGCAGGTTGAATATTCAGAAATGACGTATAGTTGGGCGGTTACTGAATATGGAGCAAAGAAGGTAGTGTGGAAGAAGGAAATAATGATGTCATGGTTTCAAGAGCTAAGGAGCACCAAAGGCAAGTTTCCATTTAAACATTATACAACATGAATCTAAATCCAGAGATTGTAGACATCTTGGTGCTACTTCATAGGATCCGAGGTGAGAGTGATGAACTGAACTTCATTGAGCACCATTTCTTCTTAGTCCAGGTGATCTATTCTCAACATCATTTCATCAATTGGGCTCTTATGGTAAGAGAGAATCTCTCCAGTTCCCTAAGTAGAGCTAAGCTTCAAAATGAGTTCTACACATCTTCAGTCCTTTTATATATATTGGCCATAATTCAAATTTGGCCATGGCTTCCTAGATAAGAAGAGTTCCCAGATGATGTTAAAAGCTATGAATTTTTCCCCTGTCTACAATTACATAATAGTTATGCTGAATATCTCAGAGTTAATGATGTATTTACTATGAGATTGTGTAGGGAGCTACAAGGTTTCCCAAAAAGGATATTTTCTCCTGGAGCCATGACCTTTATCAGCCAAGTTGGGTGCTTTTTCATTCAATTTGCAGATTTCTTGTATATTCATCTTGCAGGATTTGATGACTTCCCTTTGAAGTTGCATAGATATCTCGATGATATGATCGTACTAGTCAAGGTGATGAGGTAGGAAATCCAAGTGAATCTGATCTGTGCTGATGCTAAGAAGAAGGGATGCGATTTCTTGATGACCATCTGAGCCTACAGTTGCGCATCCCGGTCCAAGGAAAATAATATTTTGAAGACATTCTCAAAGAGGTTTTAGTTGGAGACATATGATGCCTTGAGGCCATAGTATGATCCTATAAATTATGCTCGAGATTTCTTGCAAATGAGTCATGCAATTCATCATGTTGATGATATTGAAGACTACTAGGCTAACTGCAAAGATGACTTAGAGAGTAGAGAAAGGTTTTATGTGAGGTTAACTATTGAAAAAATCAAAAGGTTCAAAGTTAACATTACTATGGAGGGATTAGAAGATGATGGCTAGCACATGTATGAAAATACATATTTGGAAAAGATTAATCCTATTCCTATAAGCTCTGAACCCATGCTAGGTCAAGCTATTAATGAATTGCATATTTTAATGGGTGGAATATACAAAATAATAGAGCAGTGGGTCGAATGGACTACAGGAAGAAGGAAGAGGTCAGAAAGGAAGCCTCCTTCTCAATGAACCCCAACAAAATACACTTCGAGCTCTGCAGCAACTTGTTTAGTAACAATCCCAACTATGGCTAAAGGATTAACCCAGCCAGCGGGCAGAGGCAATGAACCTCCTGAGAAAGAAATCCAACCAAAGAAGACATGCAGAGAGGGTCCACTTCCAGACATTGGGTCGATAGAAGAAGTAGTTTCTAAAGACCTAGCCAAGCCTACAAAAGAGCCCACTAAAGGTGAAAGACCTAAGAACTCAGTTAAAGCTAGTGCTATAGATACAAAATTTGACACTTTGACCCAAGATACTTGAAAATGAGGATCCCCTATCGTAGTAGAGGTGGGTGAAGATACCTCCAATACCTCAGCCATAGAATTAGATGAGAGGGTTGAGAAGAAACAAGAATATACTCAAGTCATTAGATTAGTTTCCTCCTCTCCTACATCAGTGAATCCATTTGCGTCCAGGCCTAAACCTACTCCTCTGGTCATTAGGAAGTTGTTCATAGAAGAGTTAGTTTCTACTTCCAAAGTTACCAGTGCTGAATCCTGGATAGAACATACTCTAGAGCGTAAAAGGAAGATAGAAGAGGAAGGGACTTCTAGAAAAGATACTCTCTCATGAGACTTGCAACCCAACATCACAGTAGGTAAAGTAAATAAAGTGAAGACAATGTCTACACTGGGTTGAGATCCTGAAATGGGGAATTTCACTATGGAGGTGGCTAAGCCTACAAGGAGGGCAGAATCAAAGATATGTCTATCTGTAATTTTTAGTTGTAGTCGTTTGACATTGGGCTTGCTCAGAATGACACTAAGGTAGATTGGTGGAAATCCACCAATGTGGTAATCGACTTGCTCAAGATTGCTAAAGTTCAACTTAAAGCAGAAGTATCTGAGCTAACTAAATTCATCAGAAAACTCATCACTCTGATAGAAAGTTTTCTCAGTACTCAAACCACATTTGATCCTAGTGCTGCAGAGAACCAAGCCATCATAGCCAAGTTGCAAGAGGATAGACACTTTAGGAAGATCATCAAGAGGTGGATTTAGAGGCTCAAATCTAAGGGGCTGGTAGTTTTTGAGCAACTAGGTAATGCTCTCTTAAGGTTGGAAACAAAGAGGAATAATATTGACAAGAATCAGTAGACTCTCGCATCATAGAGAGTGAGATGTCAAGAATGCATAGTGATGTTGCACGTGGTGGTTAAAATGAAGACCAAGGAGGCAATAAAGGCCAAGCTATTACAGAAAAGAGATGAGCCTTTGATTGAATGGCTTCAAAGCTTGGAATTTAAGATTGAGATGATCATCCAAGCTAAAACAGGGTTGTAGCAAACATATGTCAAGATCAAGGAAGAGCAGAACAAATATTTTAAACTCCTTCAAGGTCTGCACGCAGAATCATAGACAAGTGGCTAGGGAAAAGAAATGATTCAATTGGGTAGTATGCAGAAATCATTTTCTAATTATGTGCATAAGCAGGCAGAACAGTCTTCCACCCATTTGGACAAGGTGCCAAAACTTCAACAGTTGAGCGGATGCATCTTTAAAGCCATGGAAGAGCTGAAAGATTAGACGGATGCAATCAAGAGCCTAGCCAAAGAACATTCTAGATGGCTCATCAGAGACACTAATGTCCATATCAATAGGCATGAAGAGCTCATCCCGATCATTACAGCTGTCACTTCCTATAGGGCTAAATTAGACAAGGGGAAGTAAACCAAAGCATAGATAGATTCCCCCTTGTGCTAAATTTTGATAGTATTGTGATGGATAAACTTTTGTTTATCATTTCTGGTTAGGGAAGTTGAACCGTTTCAGTTACCCCTTTTGGTAATGGTCCAAATCTAGAACCCTATATGTATTATTTCCAAAATCAATACAAAGATCGGCTAAATTTTGGTGTGAAAGATAGCATTTTGCTGAGTCAAATTTGTATGTCTAAATTCCATTTCTTTAACTGCTCCACTGCATTTCATTTATCTATCTATTAAATTTTAATGTTTCTTTGGAATTAGATTTACAATTTGTGGTTGAACTAAAATTCTGTATTATGATTTGATATGGTTAATTAGGGGGAGATCTGATGTTATTCTAAGTCTAGGAGATGTCCCCATGAAATAGATTGATTCATTGTCACTATATCATTAAATATTTATGTCTTGCATTTGCATTTTCATTATCGATTATTGTATTACCAGTTTTAAAAAGTCATATGATTGATGAAGCCTTGAAATTGGCTAAAGTTAGAATTAAATTTATCCCACCTGAGCTATGTCCTGTCTAGGTTTACCTCTTTTGTTCTTGGGTCAAGAACACACCCCTGTTAGAATAGGAAGGATCAATATTAATTGAAGATCATTTACTTAAGGGAGTTATACTTTTAAATTCAGAGGGAAATTAGTTATTTAGTCACAATTTCCCAACTGTTGTATTCAATTGTTCTTAAATATTTGGGTATTCTAGAGTCAAAGAAAAAAGAACAATCTGTTTACCAACACTATCTTTGAAGTGATCCATAAATAAATAGAATAATAATCTCTTCGAAAATGTAGATCATAGAAAACTCAAATCTAAATAGCATGATTAGAGATCTCTATCTTGTGAATAGCATGTGGCAATGACATATGAGGTTTTAATAAATATCATATTCTAGAAAGTAGTTAAAACCTAAGGGTCAAGAAATGTAACCATGAAATATATTTGGTGAAGTGATTTACTTAATTTGTCTCATGTTAGAGGATTCAAGTTGTGATCTATATTTGTGTTGTATTCTTATTTTCTATTTTGTACAAGTGTTGGAATAATATTGATCTATGTTTGGCTATATGAACATACACTTCTTCATTGGATTCTAAATTAATAATTTCATTGGTAAGGGTGTATTATTTTCACATCTACATTGAGATAATCATATTTATATTATAAAATTTCATTGTAATTTTATATAAAAATAGAATCTCCTAATTAATTTTTCTCGCCCTTCAATTTTGGTCAACTACTCAACAAGAATATGAGGTCAAGGGGTGAAGAATAATCAACCCTTCATTTTTTATGAAGAAAAAATGGGAGACAAGGGCTTCCCCTACCTTAATTCAATACTTCAAGGGAGAGGGTTGATAAATTTGAAGTTGAAGATTAGTTGGAAGATCTAGTAGATCTCTTATAACAATCGTACATTTAAAAGTCATATTAAATACAAATGTACTTTCCTTACTATTATATTGAATACATTAATCAATATAGAAAAATATGATTGCTATAATAATCACTTCTCTTGATCAAAATTACTCCATTAAAACCAGTCAAATACATTTTGATACTTTCCAACAAATATAATTAATACATACTAAACTAACATCCTAAATTTCTCAATTAGAATTTATCTAAATAAATTAAAACTCTATTTTATAATTCAAAATATATTTGCACCTTCTAACCGAATAAATAATATAATCAACACATTAAATTAAAAATCTGTTATAAATTACAATTATAACAAATAAATTTTTAATTGATTAAATTAAAAATGAGCTATAAATTACAATTATAAGAACTAATTTTTTATTAAAATATACATATTTAATAAAGCTTCTCTTCTCCTTTTCAAAAGTCTTTCCTATGCTCCAAATTCTTTTTGAATAATTTGGTAAGATTCAAATTGCATAAGAATCAAATTGCTTTACACTATAAATCTAATTGCTAGCATCATTAATGAAATAATAATAATATTAGATCGCTAATCAAATTAAATCTGATCCATTTATGACATTAAAATGGAGACAAATGGTGTCAGGTTATTAAAAATAAATAATCAAATAAGTATAAAGATTAAATGTTGTCAAATCAAGTTGTCACTATAAACTTACTTACACCTATTAAATGTTAAATTATTTCATACATTTAAATGTTAAATTATTTATTGATGGGGAAAAGTCTTATTTCAGATTTGACATGACAAAAAATAATAATTTCAAATCCTTTTGAAGACCCAAATGACAAGAGAATAAAACCAATTTAAAAGACAATATTTCAATATAAAGGATAATGTAAATGAAATTAAATATAATTAATAATGACTTATTAGCCCATGGTTTCAATGAAAACCTAACATGTATCTCATTCATCCCATGGTTTTAACCAAAAGGTGGGGGTGATTTGAATTGATTAGCTATTCAAACTTAATATAAGGAGTATTATGCATCCTTAGTATTTGTCATTGGAGTATTGATTATTGTTATTGAAGTGATTTTGATACAATATAAATATTGTTTTTTATTAATATATTTATTTAAGTGGCTATTAAAAAAATATAAATACATATATAATTTTAATATAAATTTATGATGTCAAATTATCTAAATTTATATTTGTTAGGATTGGGTAATACTGAGAGGGGGTGAATCAGTATTATAGCACTTAATTAAATTTGTCAACCATTTAAATATTAACTATAAAGTTGCAGTAAAGAAAAGAACATAAGAAAATGACACAGTACTCATAACACCATATTTTATTTTCGAGGAAACACTGGCCAAGGGAAAACCCCGGTGGGGATGGTACCCACAAGCATGTACTAAAGTATAATGTCCATGTAAGGAGACCTAGCCCTGTTAGGAGCTGAATATTACATAGAACATTTCCTTGTTAAAGGAATTACAACCTTGTTAAAGGTTTACAACACCCTGTTAGGGGCCAACAGAGCTTACAACTCTTACAATATAATTCAGGTTACAAAGTGTTCTCAGTCATGAACAAAATAAGCAACACTGGTGCTTAGATAGTTCCTTTATTATTCTTTAATGATCTCCGTCATTCTCTACTATGCTATTCACTCAACAACTCATCCAATTTTCCAACTAACCACTATTACCAACATATATCTTTATCAAAAAGATCTTACATATATATCTCATAACTTTACAAAGTTGGTTCTCAATATGAATATTACAAATATTACAAAGTCGGCCTTCAATACAAAATACCTTTAACATATTAAATACCAAATGCATAGCTGGTGATCTTTCATAGTCAATGTGGAGTTTATCAAAAACCAAAATACAACTTCAATTGTCTAGAGTACAAGTCATACTCCCTCAATCTTCGCTACTGTCAAACTGCTCTGTTTCATTGTTCTGTTGCACCCTATCTGTCTTTAATTCTTTCTAACTCACCGTAGACTCAACCAAAACCAAATCAATCTTAGGTGGAGGTCATACATACCCCATTTTGTCTTCCTCTAAGCACGCTTTCCCTAAATCATCGATCTCAATCTTCGACATCCAAAACACTTATGTATCTCTTCTTCTACACTTAGTCAATTTTTGAATCATCAAAAATTATCTTTGCTAGAATTGACCAAAAACCCAGATGTGTTTCCATAAATGAAAACCAAAAATTAAATCACATTTACACAAAATTGATTACTTTCCAACAATCTCTCCCTTTGGCATTGATGGCAACACTTAACAAAAAAATGAATAAGTGTTCCAACAAATTTGTCTCCTCTATAACCTTGCTTTCTTTTTCCTTTTCTCTTTTCTTTTCTTCTCCTATATAATATTTTTATTATATATGTATCTATATTTTTTTCTTCTCTTCTCCCCCTTTGACAACAATGAAAAAGGTGCATATAAAACAATAGGTTTTAGTGCTTTCTCACAAGTTTCAAAATATCCTGAAAGGAATCTTCCAAGATCTTCACTTGTGCAGTCCATGTTTTGAACAAAATTTGGCTAATGTGAATTAAGCCATTCAGTGCAAATGATGTGGTCTCAGCTTCTTTCAAGTTTGTGGGCATAAATTTATCTAGTGAATCTGTTACTTTCTCTAGGTCTGAGAGATGAACCTCAAGTATTGATAACTTAGGAGTGATAAAGCTCTTCAGAAAATTGAATCTTGTTAGTACTCTCCCTTTCTTATTATCTAATACACTGAGTTTAGCCAAAATCCTTGTGAATTTTTTATCTAACTCTATTGTAGATTATGAAGATATTTCATAACCATCCATCATACTGTTCAAAGTTTCCTTCTCTTTGGAAATAATGTCTTCTACATTCTAAACATGGCTTATTGGATTCATGCAATAACTAAACAATTTTTTCCCGTTTCCAATGCAGATCCTTTCATTTCTCAAGTAATTTTTCACAATGCCTAAGTCCCATGTGATAGATTTGCAATCTATTGTTAACTTCTTCTCTGAGTATTTCTTATATGCCTTCTCCTCTGCTATCTTCAATAAGTTCTCATAGTGCCCATCAAATTCATCAAGCGTAATTCTCATATTTTCAATGTCATCTTTGTTCTGGAAAACAATAGGTATTGGAAGCAATTTGTTTACAGTATCAATTTCTCTTGTAATTAATTTTGCCTTCTTTTCTCCTTTCTGTTATGATCTTTCCTTGGATTTGTTCAAAGTAGTAAATGCCAATTTTACTAATTCAACTTCATCCATGCTATCAACATTTACATCACTACTTGCCAACAATGAAATGGATGATGTGTTTACCTCTTTCTCTTCATCCTCTTTCTGATATGTCTTCTGTTCTTCTTCCTTCTTTTGTTCCTCTTCCTTTTTCTATTTAGCCTCATCCACTATAGGAGTGTCCATATTCCCTGAAAAAGGGTCATTTTCATCTTGAGAGGTGTCAAGAGTTACTAATACACCAGAAACATAGAAATCCAATGGTGGATCTACTTCTCTCTTCTCAACAGTTGTCTCTGTTGCTTTTAATATTTCATCCATTCCCAATTGTGTGGGCGAAGTGTTCTTAGGAGGTGAGGGCTATTAAAATTAATGGGAAGTAGTACTCAGAGGGGAGGGGTAAATTAGTACATCTAAAAATTTTAAAACCTTTCACAATTTATCATTAGTAATCATTCATTACTGCATTACCGACCATTACTATTGTTCTCTCTTATGCATGTATTGTTCATTTATAATCTTTAATAGTTTTCAAAATTCATAGAAACATTCATGAAAATGATAAACACATAACACAAGATATGGTATCATAGAAAACTCCTGTTAGGAAGTAAAAACTATGGTGGGGATGACACCCACAAAAATTCACTATCTACAGAATGGAAGGGAGCTAGTTAAGGCTTACAATTTGATCACTTCTGATGATCTACCCTATTAGGAGTATTAAGGTGGAGACCTATTTAAGATCTACTCTGTTAAGAGCTTTAACAACACTAATTTAAGTGTGCACTTAGTTATGAGATTTACAATAGGACGGTTAAGCCCCACCTTTCTTGAAAGGATTTCTTATGCGTACTACACTTGTTAGAATGAGTACAAATGTTGACTTGACTGTATGAAATCTACAATTTCTGATTATAGATCCATTAAAGCTCTCAGAATAACAATATCACCTTAAATTATTGATGAATACCTTTTCTCTGCTCGTTGGTAGCCTATGTTATTTGTTCTTGAAACTGATTTGATTCTTTTCTGCCCTTCTGCATGAATTCTCTTGTCTGGTCTCTAGATGCTCTCCATGGCTACAATCTTCATTCAACAACTTACTGTTTATAATAGATTGAGCATCTATTTATACAATTCTTTGACCTATTCTAGAATCATGCATTATAATGTTAACTCTTAGATCCAAGGTTTACAACTTGACCTTGATCTTTAGTTTGCATGTTTTAAATTAGTAAGACTAATTAAAACAATATTAAATACATTTCTTTCTCTGTACATAATGGATTTAAAAGTAAATCAAGAATCTATAAATACAACTTTAGTGATTTATCTGACGTGGAAAGTAAGATCCACTTTTTGCGGGATGTAACTAATTGTCGGTTCTTGGTTGTCTGGTTGAATTGAAAGTCTATCGGTGTTCTTTTGTTGAACTGTTCATTGGGTTCCCTTTTTCTATCAGGTTCCTCTCTTTTCTATTTCTTCAGGTTGCACTAATGTTACTCGTCAGGTTCCATTAACCTTTTTGTCATCAGATAACACTTGAATAGTGTTTTTCAAGTAACCGTGGTATCGGGTAGTGGTGTTCCCTATCTGTCGGTGTAGTGACAATAGATGGTGCAGATCATGTTTTTCCTTGTGTATACTAATGGCAAAATATTATGCCTTCAATCTTCCCCTTTGAAATTAGTAATAAAACCTGATATGTGCATAATACTAAAGTGTTTAGTATGTACACCATGTTTATATCCTTGTCATTATATGACTCCCCCTAACTGTATGCAATAGTATAGTATAAGTATATGTACATGTATACTATACATTCTCTATTCTTTTCTTAGTATGTACATATTCTTTCCACATTTTATTTTCCCTTTCTTTTACTATACATATTATTTCCCCCTTTTAACTGAGGTTAGTGAACATATCAATTTCCCCCTTTGTTTGATACTTATGACAAAAATGTACAACTTATAATATGCCAAAATTGTGACAAAAATGTGCAACTTACAATGTGTCAAGTATATGGGAATGGGTTGTCTTGATATCTTCAAGCATTTTCTCCCATTTTTCTTTCAGTTGTTCTAGTGCCATGTATTGTAGCTCTAGCCTTGCATGCATATCATAAATGTTGTCTAGGACAGACATTTTAGGGGTGACAATTAATGAATTTGCCTCTGTCACATGTTGTTGCAAGAGTGAAAGTGTTAGTAAGAGTTGAGCTTGAAGCTCATTTACCTCATCTTTGTACTTCATCTCTACAATCTGTATGTCCTATCTCAATTTTTGAGCCTGTTTGATTTGTTCATCATGCAATTTTATTTCTTCTTCAGTATTTGTGAGACTTTGTGCACTAGACTTAAGATCAGCATCGATTTGTGCTATCTGGTTGGTATACTCCTGAGTGAGTTGATCTAAAACACACAATTTTTGTATCAAGGTAATTGCTTCTGAGATAATTGGTTCAAGTGTGCTTACCAATTCAAATAGCTTTACCTTTTTCAATGCCACTTCCTAGCTTATCTTCTTAGCTAGCTTGAACTCATACTTTTGTTCAAGTCTCTCTTCCATGACCTTCTCAACATCTATGTTCAGAGATGTTATTGCATCAGTGAGTACCACCAATTGATTGAGCATTGAGGTAGTCTGATCAATATCTACATCAGGTACAATCTATTGAAGTATTCCTCTTGCTACTTCTAGTACCTTGGCCTCTTTTTTTTCTCTCTTTAGTTTGTCTTGAATGACCTTTCTTTCACAAAGTCTTGCATATTTGGTCAATGCAGTTGGATCCAATGTCCTTGGATCACAAATTGGAACCTCAATAATTTCATCCAGTGTTACTAGATTCTTATGCTTGTTCTTCTTCTTCTTTGAGACTTTCAAGGATGCAGATGTATGAACTACCATAGCTAGTTCATTTGTTCTCTTTGAAGTGCTTGGCGAAGGCTTTGAGGAAGATGCTTCTTGTGTTTTCTGCTCAAGTGGCACCTGTCAATTTTGTGAAGATGTCTCTCCATCAACCTTGGGTGTGTCTGTAGATTTTTCTCCTAATTTCTTGTCCTTCTCATCTTACTTTGCTTCTTCACCTTTTTCTTTCTATGTGTCCCCTTCTTCCTTTTGTGCGTCCTCTTTATTTTGATCATCAGACTTATATGTCTAATCATTGGTTATAGCTTTTTTGGCAGTTGTATCCTCTATATCCTCTGTGTTATCTTTTGCTTCTCCATCACCATTTTCCTTGGGTGTGCTTGTGTCCTCTACAGTATTACCTTCCAATATATTGATTGTCTTTATTAACACAAGCATGTTTCTCTGAGTTGTAGCTTAGGCTATATCAAGAGTGGTTTCCTGCTTGTCAGTTTGATCTTTTAGAGCAGTGACATCCTCATCTTTTTTTATTTCCTCTATAGGTTCTACTTTTGTTAAGTCCATGACTGATATGTCCTACCATGTTTCATCAACAACATTCATATCTTTATCATTTGATGTTTTCAAATCTTGTTGTTGTCCCTGATCCTTAAGTGTAATGAATATTACTTCATCTTTCTTCTATGGATCTTTATAAGAGTCATAATTTGTGATGTCTTGAATGTCAATACTATCCATGACTTTGTTCAAATCTATTGGCTCCATGTCTTCTGTATTGCCCAGAGCAATGTGCTAAGGACTTGCATTGTCTATTTCCTCCTCTCTATGAGGTGTTTCGATGAGAAGTAATTGTTCCTCATGACTTGTTGACTCTATTGGCATATCAAGGAGTTGTCTCCATTTAGTTTGAGTCATTGTATCTAGCTCTATGATTTTTTTTCTAGTACTTTGTATGCCCTTATCTTGGCTACAAATTTACCTGAATTCTCCTTCAATATTTCTTTAATTTCTTGAATCTTAGATTTGGGAGGCATTAGTGTTACCAGTATCCTCTCCCTTGCTTATCTTTTGGTCTATAGAGAATATGACCATTGTTAGGATACTTTGTTACCAAGCTCCTTGGGTATTTGATTTACAAATTCAGCTGGTACATATTTGTGCTTGATCATTGACCTTATGATTACATCTTCTATTTTGTTTTGGTCCTCTGATTTCAGTGTATCCCATTGTCTGATTATTTTGTCATGCATTGTGGCAGATGCAACAATATGTTTAGCAGCTTCATCAATAGTTTGATTCCTATAACTCTTCTTTACTACATCAGGATCATTATCTTTAGTATCCTCTATGTCATCCTTTGTCCTAACCAACCTTTTCCTCTTCTTTGGAGATGTTGTTTTCATAGTTTGTTGCTTGGTTTTCTTTGTTGGTTGCTTCCTCATATAGGTCCCTACTTGACCTTTCTTAAGAGGTGTGGTATCAGTTGTAGTGGTTTGACTCCTTGTCCTCTACTTTTATGCAGGAGGTGGAGGTGGAGGTGGAGGTGAATCAGATTTAGTCTCCTTAAAATCTAATTTATATTCTTCTTGTCCCTCACCGATGGTGCCCTATTCATCGGTTTCCTCTGGTTGTTCCTATTCTTCCTCTATAACCAATAGAATCTTCTTGAGATTCTTAACCATCTTATCCTTTTTATTTATAGTCTTCTTGATTTCTAGGCCTCATTTTATCTTTGATCTAGCCTCTTCATAGGTTCCAAACCTAGGTTGTTTGCTGTCAACAGGCTCATTTATTAATGCATCAATTACACTTGTAGCCTGATCAATATTTATTTCATAATATAATGGTGCTAACCAAGATGTTCTTGGTACAACCAATTTGATATGAGTGAAATTAGTATCCACCATAAAACATATTTCATCCTTATGTTTTTCCACAAGTTGTTTAGGAATCCTAGTCCTCTCCATCATCTTTTCCTTGATCTCAAGGAAGTATGTAGACATAACAGATTCAAAATTGTCCCCTAATGACTTAATTAGTTCACTAATCTATTGTGTTACTGGTTTGGTAATGTCCCATTTTACTTTTCCTAGTGAAGGAAATTATTCTTGAAAATAGAAAAAGATACACATGATAAGTGAGCCAAACTTACATGTGTTGGTCTTTGTAGACCTGATTGTGATCATGTTCTCATCAAGTTATTTTAACAGGATCTCACATAGATCCATCTAAATTCCATTGGTCACTATCTTGTAAGCTATGCTTATTGATGTTGCAGATATGTTGTTCAATCTTCTTACTTGAATAATCTTGTACCCAATTACACATGCACTGAATTTTAGTTCTTCATCGGTGATGGTCTTTACTTTTAGACCTTTGTTGTCCCATTCAAATTTTGTGATTTTTTCAACTTCTTTCCTAGAGGGATGCTTATGTGCCCTAGGCTTGTTGGTTATTGGATAACCAGTGATAGTGTGAAGGAAATCCTTGGTGATTTTTTTGGGTTGATCCAACCACAACTTCTGGTCATGCAATCTGCTAAGTACCAACTTGATCCAGTTGGTCTTGAATTCCCTTAGGAAATGTAGGGAATTAGTTAACCCTTTGACTTCCAAGTTTTTGTGTTCTTCCTTTAGGTTTCCTTCAACATCAAAGAGCTTCTTATAATCTTCATCCATCTCAATATCTCCTAACTCGGTGATTTTGCAGTGAATATAAGACCTAACATCTTCTATGAGAAAAACCCTAGGTGGAATTTTTCAAAATGCTTCGGTTTCATCAAGTTTTGATGCAATTTCTAGGCATATCTTGTATTTTGGCTCTATACAAGTGCTATTATTAATCAACTTAACCACATTCCATTTATCATTCTTGATCTTAGCGGTTCTTGAGGTGGTTGCCATTATTTTTCAAGTTTTAGGGTTTTCCTAAAATTAGGGCTTTCTTGACAATAATGATAGAGTGCTTTTGGTGCCCTTGATACTTACTTTGATCTATGATAATGGTTATTGACCTGGTTGCTATGTGTTGAATTGATTCAAGGCTGCTTCTGCTTTTTTCTCTTCAATCACTTTGTTTTTTTCTCTGCTTTATCTTTAAATCATGGGTGCAAAATGAAGTGCTTCTGTCAACTATTTATAGGCTTTTGCCCTAAGTCAGCAATAAATGCTTCAATGACTCGTCAGGTTATAAAGATGAAGTCCGTCAGGAATAAATTCACAATGATCATTGATGATGTTGAGGATTCTTAGGATAGCTATTACCATTATTGATTTTACCGACGGATATCGATATTCTGTCATGACAACTTTGTGACTTTGCTTTATTACCAACGGGTGTCGGGTTACATTGGTAACTTAACCATTTTATGTGTTGACTGAAAATTTCTAGTAACTGTAGACAAATTATCAATTATGTTCACTGATGATTTTACATATGTGTATACTGACAGGGTTGTATACTTAGAATTGGAATTAGTAACATAATATGCATCTTTTATTCATGAAGATTTTGACTATCTATCAATTTGTATATGGGAATTGATGCAAAATATGACTTGGTATAGTTCAATTCTGTACTTACTTTTTTAGTTCAAGTGGGGGTGGTGATGTCACCAGATCCATTGGATGGGGTGTCACCATTTGTATTGCTTGGTCCAGATTCATCATTGCTTGAAGCTTTTCTCCACATTTTATCACTATCCCTCCAGATATCTTCAATGGTGTTTCCATTGGGATATATGCTTGTCTCTGTCATTTGGTCTTTGCAATCTTTCTTGAGATGACCAACTTTGTGACAGTGTAAGCATGCCATTCCAGGGTTTGACTAGCCTCTAGACCTTTTATGTCCATGATCTCAAGCAGTTTGCAGCAATGTGACCATATCTACCACATGCTATACAGTTTTTCCAAGTATTGTAATCCCATACATATTGATTATTGATTCTCTTTGGTTGATAAGGAGTTTCTTGTCCTTTAGGCTTCCATGCTTGCCTTTTATTTTTCTAGCATTCTTGAGATGTGTGCCCATTCATCTTGCATGTAGAATAGTATGTTGGAAATACAATAATGGGAAAGAAAGATAGTGAGAGGGCAGGGGTGAATTAGATCTTCAAATTAAAACACTTAAAACAACTTGATCCACATTCATACATAAATGAATCTAATGTAATCTCAGATAGCATCCACACCATGAAATAGGTAACACATAACATAATAACTTGGTAACCCAAAAACCCAAATAGGTAAAACTGGGGTGGGGATGATACCCACAAAAGTCTTCACTATTGCAGTAATAAAGTGTACTTGTTAAGGTTACAATGTTTGATTACAACATGTAATCTACCTTGTTAAAGGTCTGCTCTATTAAAAGCTTCAGATCATTACAATCTACCTTGTTAAAGGATTTAAACTTACAATGAAGTAAGCACTCTTTTAAGAGATAAATAAAATCCTGCTAAGACCACTCTGTTAAGATATTTTCACCTGATACAATGATTAAAAAGTCTCAAGTATTGATCCTTCGATATGCACTCTGATGCTGATGACGGATCTCCTCTTTTTAGTATCTCTTCTGATCTTATAATCTGATATATCTTTACTCTGTTGTTCACTGTGTTATTCTCTGTTTGATCTCTACTTCTGAACAAAATAACCCTCTATGCATTTCACTACAAAATTTAGTCTCTTCAATAACTCCTACTTCTTGCACACACACCAAAATAGGGTTTTGAAGCAATCTAATATATCCATACAGATCTGACAGTGAGATCTAGATCAATGATCAAGATCCAATACCCATGCCTTGATGGTAAAAAAATTAATGCTTACAATGAGTCATGCATAGGATAAAACAGTTAAATGCATAACTAACTCCGTATAAAAATATTAAATGCACACAATGTTGGCACAAAAATCTTATACAAGTCGGCCAGATCACTTATCCTTGAAGTTTGTATCATTCCTAACAAATTAACAAAAAATGTTCTGCTCGGCACTTGACTGTCTGTCGCTCGGCATTTAACATCTCTGTCTCTACTCGGCTTGGCAATGTAACTTGGCTCGACAATGTAACTAGGCATACTGAAACTACTCGACAATATTGCTCGACCTTGCATAGTTTTAGCTCAGCCACAGTGATAGCCAACTAAAACTTCCTAGATGAATGACTAAGTGTTGGTCACTAATCATCAATATATCTTAGAGATTAACAATCTCCCCCTTTGATATTAGTGGAAAAAACACTTATCATTACTTATGTACATTTCATCAAAATTATTGCCTAAGTACACTAAGTACTCCCCCTAGGGATTTACTTATACAAAAATTTACATGCCTTCAAAATTTATCAAAATTTATATACATATACCAGTGTACCTGTGTTGTATTGATGTATCCTTTCATATCTTCTTACCAACTTCCGTACTAGCTTCCTCCTTCAATAGTACAGACTTCCTTACTAACTTCCCCCTTGTTTTTGTCACTGATTTCTGGTGGGGTTAATTTGTACTTGTCCAAAAATTACTTATGAAGCTACAGGGTGGATTTAAATGTTGTATCCCATCTGTCCTTTGCAACCTTCATAATTTCTAGTTTGATTTCTAGCTCGGCAGCTAGACTCACTAAACTCTCTGCAGTCGATAAGTTTGCACTGCTTTGTGATAACTCCTTAGCTTTTGAAAGGTCCTTCTATATTACCTCCAAATGAGGTAACAATCTAGTCTGAATAGTTATCAACTTGACCCTTATGCGACCATCTTCAGCCATAAGCTTGGCTATTCTCCTTTGGGCATTTATCAACTTATTAAAATGTAAAGAACTGGAGGTAGTGTCTTTACCCAAAGTATTACCAGTTGATCTCAAATCTAACTGTAGCTTCTCAACAAGCTGTAAATTATCCTTTGTGAAAAATTCAACATCACATAATTTCCTATACAAAGAATAGACATTGGCTGTAACTTTTTCTAAAGTTTTTACAAGAACAGAAAGTTCAACTTGTTTTGTTGCTATGTCTTCTGAGATCTTCTCTAGAACTTTGCTCTCAAATCTTCTTCGGGACCATTGTAGAAGTTTCTCATTGCTATCTGTGTCTTCATCTTTTACTTTTTGTACAATGGTGATGAGCTGATCAATGATTGGAGCTTGAGGTGTTTCATCTTCTAAGTCAAAATCTTTTGTAAACATGTCTTTGATGCCATGCAACACCTGCATTTGCTTTTGTTCTATCTTCAACTCTTCCTGTCTCTTCTTCCTTTTAAGAAAATCTTGAAGAGTCCTAATTTTTTCAAAGGATAGCTCATTGGGATCCCATTGTGGAATCACAATGACTTCATCTAATGTCACATCTAAAATCGGAGACTTCTTCTTCAAGATTTTCTTCTTTTTCATTTTTGGAGAATTTATGCTCGGCAGCAAAATTTCTTTCCCTTTGACACTTTCAGTATCCAATGCCTCCTTCAATCCTATCAATATGGTCTATGGATTTGGCATACCACCAGTTTTGGAACCTGTGGGAGTGGATGATGTAGAGTGTGGGAGCTCAACCAACACTTGTGCTGCCTCTACTTCTTTGGGCTTATCATCAACATCTATTGTTACTACTCCACTATCTAAAACTGTCTTCCTAGCCTCTAAAATAGGTGAATCAAGTGAAGTTACCTCTTTCTCATTTTCTTGTTGTTTCCCTTCACTTTGCTAAATATTGCCAATTTCAATTTTATCACCAAATGTTGTGGACTTGTCTACTTCAGTATCAATTGCCTTAATAGGAAAATCAGTGTCATTTCCACTCGACATATGTTGTTCCTCAGCATTCAAATTGCTTGGATCATCAACTATATAATCCATGGGACTATCTTTAGTTAGATCAATAGTGTTTGTTGCATCTAATGCATCCTTGGTCTTGTCCTGTTCAGTGGAAATTTGATCTTTGACTATCTGAGGTTCAGGAGTAGTCTTTTCTTCAACTTCTTGTGCCTTCTGCTCAGATGGCCCTTCACCAGATTTCTTGTCTTTTGGAACAATCAGTCCAAAAATATCTTTCTAGATCCTTGTGCTTTACTGTACTACACCTTCTATGTCATTCTTCAAAACAAAATATCCTTTGATTTTTGGTACAAACCTATTCTTGTACTCCTCTATGAATTTGGTTCGTTGTTTAGAAGTTAAGTCTAGAATTATTGAGGCTAAAGTTCCTTCTTGGATCTGTCTCTCTGTGACAAGTGCAAATTCCCATTTTCTTGATAGATAGTCATATAGTTCATCAGGAACATGATCTCCTATCTCTGTAGGGGTTAATTTGAAGTTACTCATCATGTCCAAGAGAGCTTCCTGAACTTTGTGCCTATCTGCTATTTTCAACTTGTCATATTTGATGAACTGAAACGTTGCTAACCCTGTTGAATTCCTCAGAGTATCACATAACTCATCAATGCTTGCTGATTTCTTGAATTGAGCTTTAGGTATATTTGAGGGTTCATCAGTTTCTGTCTTCTCCTCATCACTATTTTTTGGTAGATTTAATTTTCTTCTTGGTCTCTTTGCTGGCTCACTCGACACATCCTTAGGAGCAACCTTTTCTTCCTTACTAGAAGTACTCTCAGTAACTTTTCTCTTACCATACACTTTTGTTTGCACTTCTACTAGGGAAGTAACAGTAGATGCCCTTTTCCTTGGATGATTATATGTAGGAGGTGTAGCCTTGGGTTTTTCTCGGCTAGGCTTGGTTACTATGACAATTGGTGGCTTCTTGCCCTTAGCCTTCTTCGGAACTTCTTCTAATGCATTGACTTCCTCCTCAGTAGAGATATCATCACCTTGTCCAATAGACAGACCTAGAGGTGCATCATCAGGTTCTTCATCACTACCCAAGCCAACCATTTTCTTCAGATTTTTCACTATCTTCTTTCTTTTCCTCTCCATAGTTCTTGCATTCAAACTTCTTGAAATCTTAGCCTTAGATTTTTCATAGTTTCCAAATCACTCTACTGTGGTGTCAATTGCCTTAGCTAGGAGTGCAATGATGGTGACTGATGCTTCATCAACATTAATCTCATATGGAAATGGCTCTAAACATGTTATTCTAGGATTTACTGCCTTGATATAAGTGTTATTTGTGTCAACTAGATAACAAATTTCCTTATAGTGTTTCTCCACCAGTGACCTAGGAATCCTAGTCCTTAATCTCATTCTCTTTTTGAATTCTACAAAATAGCTACCCATAATGCTATTGAAATTGCTCCCTAGTTTCTTTATACATTCACTGATCTATATTGTAATGGGCCTATCCTTTTTCCACACAATATTTCCTAGAGTAGGAAATATATTCTAAATGTAGAATAATATACAAACTATTAAAGAACCAAACTTACATGATGAGCTCTTAGCCTTTCTGATTGATGTAAGGTTCTTGGCTAACTAAGTCTATTGTAGCTTGGCAAGATCATATGTGTGATTCTTCTTCACAATTTTCCATGCCTGATCAACGGTTGTACAGGGAACACTGTCCAATCTACTGGATTGATAGAACTTGTGTGCTATAACCCTTACTCCAAAATCAAGTTATAGATCAGTAATTGTAGAGATAGTCATACCTCTATTATTCCATACTGCTCCAGTGTTCAATGTAATTTCCTCTTTTCTGTTATCCCTCATGGTTTGCTTCCCATTCACTACAGGAAATCCAGTCACTTGATGAATCATACTCTTGGTGATCTTGACTGGTCCATTATCTAGCCACATGCACATGTCATGAACTCAACTAAGGATAATATTAATCCATTCATCTTTAAAACCTTGGGGAAAATATAGGGCATGAGTTAACCCTTTTTTGGCTAGATTTTTGAATTCTTCCTTTAGAACTCCGTTATCACATAGTTTACTGTAGGATTTCCTCAATTCATTATCTCCTACTTCTCCAATTTTAACCATATAACATGATCAAACATCATGAATCATAAGTACCTTGGGAGGAATGGATGAGAGGGCTCTTGTTAAATCACTTTGAATTTCACTTTCTAGAATGGCTCAAAAGTTGAGAGGTTCACATTCATCACTCTGAATCAATTGAATTTGTTCTTGTTCTACCTCTGTACTTTTGGCTGGTGCGGAAGAACTTGTAGCCATAATTCTAAAATTTAGGGTTTGAGAGATGGAAAATAGAATACCTCAACAAGTGATGTTTTGCACGGTTCTGTGTTCACTATTTACTATTCACTTTAAGATTTCCATCAGCACACTGATTGAATCTTCATTCCTAGCTCCTTTAGGATCAATTATGTAAATCACTTCAATCACTCTATAAATAGTAAAATCACATGGTAAAAATGAAATGTCAACTGTCCATCCTTTATATGCTCTGAAGGGTAAAAGTAGGTGAGCATTAAATGTTTTTTCTATTGGGTTAGTGCAAGCCAGCTGTTCTCAGCTCTAACACAACTTGCATCCCACTTGGCTCACTACACTTGGCCTTCACAAAACTTCACTCGGCCAACTAAACTCGACACTCACTAAAGAACTCAACTTTAGTGTCCATGAATAGTACTCAGCACCTAGCAGTGCAAATGACTCATCTCAGCATTTGTATTTAAAAATATGTCTTGGTGCATCTTAACATATGCAAATATGGACTTTTGTACATTTTATGTTAGGGACTGATCTAAGATAAGAATTTTAAATATAGTTCCTTACATACCTCTTTCTCTTAGTTGGAGATGATGTGATCACCTGATCCATTGGATTGGGTTACCTCAGCTTCATTAGTTTCATTGTTGCATGGTTTAGACTTCTTAACCCATGTCATGCTCATCTATTCCCTTATTTTCTCAACAGTAGGAGCTGGTACTCTAGTTTTGCAATCTTTCCTTGTATGTCCAATTTTTAGACAACTGTGACAAACTAGGCTTCCATTCATCCAACTTTTGGACTTGCCTCTGAAATGTGTCCTTATGTATTTTTCTGGAACATGTCCATACTCGCCACAGTAATGAAAACTATGCCATGTATTGTAATCCCAATTGTAGTGATTGCCTTTTCTTGGTGATTTCTCTTGTACCTTTGATGTCCATTGTTGTTTGCCTTTAGATCTGTAATCTTGTGCTCTATGACAAAATTTGTGACAATTATAGCAATTACCATTGAATTTAGGTGTTTTTCTTGCCTTAGCCTTACATTCACATGCTTGATGTCCAAACTTATTACAGTTAAAGTAATAACCATTAAAGTTAGTTTTCAGATTGGACTTACCATTCTTGCTTTGGAAAATGTTTTCTGTATGACCTGGTTTTCCACATTGGTGACAAATACGTTTCTTTTTTCTTGGCTTTGCATTCTTTCTTTCACCTGTCTTTGATGATTCTCCATCTTCAGTGGTTGTATGTTGTTTAGTGTGACCTAACCCAGAAGAGTCTTTAGGTCTTCTTGATGCTTCCACCAGTTGTTCAAAGTAGTTCATAGTTGCACTTGGATCATTCACTCTATTATTGATTTCTTTCTCATATCTCAATTCATCTTTCAATTGACTATTCTCAGATCTAAGATTAACAATCTCCAAGTCTTTCCTGTTGATCTCTTGATTTGCAAGTAATAGTTGATTTTCCATGTCCACTTGATTGACTGTCATTGTTTTCACATCATGTGTTCTTTCATCAAGTCTGGTAGTCAGAATTCTCTTGTCTTCTTCTACCATAGCTTGTCATCTTTAGCTTTCTTTTTCTGTTCAACAATTTCACACATCCTTATTGATTGGGTTTCTTGTTCCTTTTTTAGGTTTTTGATTTCTTCACATAGTGCACTATTATTTTCCAGTAGATCTGCTATTGCTGCATCACTCTTAATAGAATATCCATTCTGAAATAGATTTGTAGTGTCCTCTTCCTGATAATGAGTGTCATTCATCTGTTTGGCCAGATATTTCCTTGTAGCCAAGGACTTCCTTAACTCTTGTCTTGTAGTATCAAGCTGTTGTAGTGCTAGCTGAAGATCAATCTTTTGATTCTCAATGACTTTACCCATCTTGTAGATATCGATTTCAAGATTTGTATTCTCAAGCTAATTATAACCTTTTAGAGAACTTTGGCTCTGATACCAATTGTTGGAAATACAATAATGGGAAAGAAAGATACTGAGAGGGGGGGTGAATCAGATCTTCAAATTAAAACACTTAAAACCACTTGATCCACATTCATACATAAATGAATCTAATGTAATCTCAGATAGCATCCACACCATGAAATAGGTAACACATAACACAATAACTTGGTAACCCAAAAACCCAAATAGGTAAAACTAGGGTGGGGATGATACCCACAAAAGTATTCACTACTGTAGTAATAAAGTGTGCCTATTAAGGTTACAATGTTTGATTACAAAATGTAATCTACCCTGTTAAAGGTCTGCTCTGTTAAAAGCTTTAGATCATTACAATCTATCTCGTTAAAGGATTTAAACTTACAATGAAGTAAGTACTCTGTTAAGAGATAAATAAAATCCTGCTAAGACCACTTTGTTAAGAGATTTTCACCTAATACAATGATTAAAAAGTCTCAATTATTGATTCTTCGATATGCACTCTAATGCTGATGATAGATCTCCTCTTTTTAGTATCTCTTCTAATCTTATAATCTGATATATCTTTACTCTGTTGTTCACTGTGTTATGCTCTTCTTGATCTCTGCTTCTGAACAAAATAACCCTCTATGCATTTCACTACAAAATGTAGTCTCTTCAACAAATCCTTCTACTTCTTGCACACACACCAAAATAGGGTTTCAAAGCAATCTAATATATCCATACAGATCTGACAGTGAGATCTAGATCAACGATCAAGATCCAATACCCATGCCTTGATGGTAAAACAATTAATGCTTACAATGAGTCATCCATAGGATAAAACAATTAAATGCATAACTAACTCTGTATAAAAATATTAAATGCACACAATTTTGGCCCAAAAAGCTTATACAAGTCAGCCGAATCACTTATCCTTGAAGTTTGTATCATTCCTGACAAATATACAAAAATTGTTCTGCTGGGCACTTGACTGTCTATCACTTGGCATTTAACATCTCTGTCTCTACTCGGCTTGGTAATGTAACTCAACTCGGCAATGTAACTAGGCATACTAAAATTGCTTGACAATATTTCTCGACCTTGCATAGTTTTAGCTCGGCCACAGTGATAGCCAACTAAAACTACCTAGATGAATGACTAAGTGTTGGTCACTAATCATCAATATATGTTAGATATTAACATAGTATTTGTCCATGTAGGTTTCCTTGTTTGGCTGTTCTATCTTAGTCTTGCATTCATAATGCTTATGTCCTTTCTTGTTACATTTATAACAGAATCCTATGAATGTAGATGTAGATTTAGGAATACCTCTCATTTTACCTCGGCATACATTTGATATGTGCCCTTACTTTCCATAGTGCTTGCATGTCAGCTTTCTTGGTCCTAGATTTTCATATACATTCTTTGGATTAGTTTTATTTGATGATTCTCCATTTTTAGTAAAGCCTAAACTGTTGTTGTTGTTGACTCTTCATTTTCCTTCAATAAAATCATCCATTCTCTTATTTCTTTCTTCAACCTTTCTGATAACTTCATTATGTTGTTTCTGAATTCTAACCTCATGCTTTAGTTTTTCATTTTCTTCTCTTAGTTCACCGATAGCCTGCACTCTTTCAATGAGTTCTATATTCATTATGTTTGCTTCTTGACTCATTAGAATAATCTAATTTGTGATCTCATGGTGATGCTCAACACGTCTTTGAATTTCCAACTCCTTCTCTTGTAGCTTTTCTATGATAATCCTTCTGTCATCAATAGCAAGTGTTCTTTTTGTTTCAGCTTGTCTAGCAGAACTCATCACATCAATCATTCTTACCATCTGGCTCTCTTGACTGATTTGTAGCATCTTTATTTTCTATGTCAGATGTTGATTGATCTCCTTTAGATTTTTGATGTTCTCTTCTGATGTATCTGATGTATTACTTGCATTTGATCCTGAAGATTCAAATAAAACTGGAATCTCTTCTTCTTGATAATATTTATCATTATTCTAGGTATCCATACCTTTCCTCTCATTCAAAAACTCTCTCATCTTGATTCTAGCTTCTTTATACTATTCATAGAACATCTATATTTCAAGCTTTTTTATTCTCAATATTCTTATCAATTTTGTACTTCTCCATTGTATGATCTTTGCTCATAAGTCTTTAAGATTTTCCTTGAAGAGAAGTAGCTCTGATACCAATTATTGTAATTAATGGGAAGTAGTACTGAGAGGAGAGGGGTGAATCAATACCTCTAAAACTAACACCTTTCACAATTTATCATTAGTAATCATTCATTACTTCATTACCAACCATTACTGTTGTTCTTTCTTATACATGTATTATTCATTCATAAGCTTTAATAGTTTGCAACATTCATAGAAACATTCATGAAAATGATAAACACATAACACAAGATATGGTATCACAGAAAACTTATGTTAGGAAGTACAAAATGTGGTGGGGATGGCACCCACAAAACTTCACAATCTGTAGAATGGAAGGGAGCCAGTTAAGGCTTACAATTTCATCACTTCTGATGATGTACTCTGTTAGGAATATTAAGGTGGAGACCTATTTAAGATCTAATTTGTTAAGAGCTTTAGCAACACTGATTTAAGTGTGCACTCAGTTATGAGATTTACAATAGGATGGTTAAGCCCACCTTTCTTGAAATAATTTCTTATGCGTACTACACTTGTTAGAATGAGTACAAATGTTGACCTGACTGTATGTAATATGAAATTTCTAATTACATATCCTTTAAAGCTCTCAGAATAACAATATCAGCTTAAGTGATTGATGAATACCTTTTCTCTACTTGTCAGTAGCCTGTGTTCTTTGTTCTTGAAACTGATTTGATTCTTTTTTTTCCTTCTACATGAATTCTCTTGTCTGGTCTCTAGATGCTCTTCATGGATACAATCTTCTTTGAACAACTTACTATTTACAATAGATTGAGCATCTATTTATATAATTCTTTGACCTATTCTAGAATCACACATTACAATGTTAACTCTTAGATCCAAGGTTTACAACTTGACCTTGATCTTTAGTTTTGATGTTTTAAATCAGTAAAACTAATTAAAAAAATATTAAATATATTTTCTCCACACATAATGGATTTAAAATTAAATGAAGAAGCAATAAATACAACTTTAGTGATTTATCTGATGTGGAAAGTAAGATCCAATTTTTGCTGGATGTAACTGATTGTCGGCTCTTGGTTGTCAGGTTGAACTGAAAGTCTGTCGGCGTTCCTTTGTTGAACTATTCATTGGGTTCCCTTTGTCTGTCGGGTTCCTCTCTTTTATGTTTCATCAGTTTGCACTGATGTTACTCATCAGGTTCCATTTACCTTTTTGTCATCATATAACACTTGACCAATGTTTATTGGGTAACCATGGCATCAGGTAGTGTTGTTTCCTGTCTGTCAGTGTAGTGACAACTGATGGTGTAGATCATGTTTTTCCTTGTGTATACTAATGACAAAATATAATTCCTTCATGGGCTTGTTAGAAGTAGTACTCATCGGTATCTTCTCTAGTTCCTTTTGAGTTTCCTCATTGACTTCATCATATTTCCTTGCCATGATTCTCAATAATCTCACCTTGGTCCGTAATAGAGGTTTTAATTCCTTGTATATTCTATCCCTTTCTTAAACTGATATCACAGGTAGCATGTTATCAATTTCTTGGTTCTTGATTGTATCATCTTCAATATGTGCTACATGTTTTCTTATCTCCAATCTCCCATATAAGTCTATAGGTATGCTTCCTTCAATTTCTAAAAAATTTCTTCTTGAAAGTAAGTAAGTGTTCTATCACAATGTCCTCAATCTTAATCTTTTCTACTTTTTCATACCTGTTATAGTATTTATCAATTGTGACCAATTTTCCTTGTTCTAATACTCTCTTCTCTAGCATCTTCAAGTCAAGTTTCCAAATGTGTTTCTTTGCTTTCTTCTCTTCTCCTACTATGCTCTTCTCTTTAGGTGATGTTTGCATGCTTGATCTAGTTACTCTAGAAGTAATATTTTTAGGTTGTGTTGTTTGTTGTTGAGGAGGAGGTGGACTGTCTACCATAACTACCTCAGAAGTGGGAGGGGCTACAATACTTCCACTTTCTGGTCCAAGTGATCTTTTTGTCATCTTATTTTTGACTTCTTTTAGTTCTTCTTCTGTCAACCCAAATTTTACTTTGCATTCATGTACAAGATTCTCAATATTTCTCTTCCTCAGACCTCTAGTCTATGCTTCTCTCACTTTTCTAACTTTTTTTCATATGTTCCCCATATTTCCTTTGTTGTATCAATTTCTGATGCAAGTACATGTTCTACTTACATGGTAAGTACTTCAAAACTTACTTCATAGCCCATGGGATAACACCATTTATTTATGGTTATGACTGCTTCAAAGCATACACAATCAGTTTCAATCATGAAAGAGATTATATCTTTGTATTTTTCAACAATGTCTTCATGTATCTTGTATCTGGATTTCATCTATCTCTGTAGGATCTTGATCATAGCGAACAATTATCCATCAACCCAAGTAGTATTCTGTCTCTTGTAGCTCTGTGAAATCAATATGCCAGTAGGTACTCCAGATTTCCAACCACTAGGATGTAAGCCAAGAAATATGTGCTCAATATGAATAAACATATGCATCAGTAATGAACCAAATCTGAAGGTTTTCATTCTGTCCTTCTTCACTAGCTTCACATTCTCAAGGAAATGTTGTGCCATAAATTTGCATAGGTTAAACTTTACACTCCCTCACCATTCTCCATGTCATCATGATTACCCTAGCAGATACTGAGTTAGGTCTACTACTATAGTAGAACTTGTACCCAAGTATCATACCAATCAATCTTACATCTTGCTAAAACATGTCATTTACTGTCATTTCCCATATGTCCCATTTAGAATGAGTTAGGGTTTCAACTTCTTTCTTTACATGTTTCTCTGTAGTAGGGATGACTCTGGTGTTGTCCAGTCCAGTGATTTCATGGATTAGGTCACTAAAAATCTTCACAGGTTGATCACCAAGCCAGATAAAGTGATCATGAACCCTACTTAATAATATTTTGAACCATTCATCTTCATCAAATTTGCATAAATCCATAATTTTCATTATGCTCAGCTGATCAATGTGTTTGTATTCTTCTCTCATGATTCCATTATCATTCATATACTCCATCTCAGTTCATATATCATCAATTCCTAGTATATCATACTTACAATGTATGTAAGCCCTAATATCTTCTACGTGTAACACGCCATACTGGGTTTGGGAAAATGCTCCCTTTGGAGCCTCTTCAAATGATTTGAATGGATTTTTCTCAAACTTATACCTAGGTCAATCTGTAACATCAAAAATAATAGGTGCATCCATGGCTAGATGATGTAAATACCTTTCTTCTACTGAATTCATAGTTTATCCTTCAATCGATCATGCACAACCAATGTAGAATAGTCTAAAATTCTCTTCTCTTTGATCTCCTTAGCTCGCTCTTCATCAAATATTAGAGAGATAGGTCATCAAGTGGTGCTTTATACAAGTTTAAGTCATAAATTTTACTTTTACTTAAAACTATCTAGTCAGTTGTTAGATCTTGCGAACAAGATATACGTGTCAGCTGATGTTGCACTCTTAGATGTATATTTCATGATATTGTCCAAGATTATACCCAAGAACAATCGAGCCGAATCATTAATTTTAGGGCAGGTTATATTTTGATGTCTTTATGCAATGCTCCCTCTAAGGCCATGATCAACCAATTAGGTTGATTCTATTTTTCTAGCATCAGGCGAAGATCCAGTAGCCTCTACTAACTCTCCCTGAACTGATGCCTCACTTGTTTCTTTGATCTTCCATATCTTAGTACTATTTCTATCGTCTGCCTTCTTAAAAAACTTTCAAAATCACTCTTCAAATCTACAACACTCTTACCAATATCATTTCCATTCTTCTATGAATTCATAGGAGGTGGTACTCTTCTATTGTCTGATCCATTATACCTAAAAAAAATTTCTATATGTCCTGGATTATTGCATTTGTAACATATAGGAGGTCTTCTTTCCTGATTAACTTGTAGCTTACATTACTTTACAATGTGTCCAATGTTACTACATTTGTAGCATGCATGTAGGTTTCGCTATAGATTCTCTTCCATTGTCTTGTCTATATCCTGATTGATTAGGTTTTTTGCATTTTTCTTTCTTGTGCCCATATCCATTATAGTTAAAACAATAACTAGAAAAAGTTCTAAAAGGGCCATTACCTCTATAGTCTCTCTTCATGTGTCCAAATCTATTGCAGCCAAAGCATCTTCCTCTAAAGGGTCTGATCTACTCTTTAGGTTCTTCAATAGAAGGTTTCTCAGCATCAAACTTCTCATTTAATTTCTCTTCCTGATTCTTTGAACATTTAGCTTCATTGAAGCCAATACCAGTCATATCACCTTTAGGTTTTTGTTTGTCT
The DNA here is from genome assembly GCA_018584345.1 of Thuja plicata. Classification (NCBI taxonomy): domain Eukaryota; kingdom Viridiplantae; phylum Streptophyta; class Pinopsida; order Cupressales; family Cupressaceae; genus Thuja; species Thuja plicata. The sequence continues at coordinate 3,431,037 of MU225078.1, forward strand.
ATTTTTTCATCAATCAAATCACTGCTAGTGTGAAGTTTCTCACTGTGTTTCTTTGCTTCAACAAGTTCACCTTTTATAATCTGATTGTATTTTTCCATTTCTAGATACCTGTTCTTGTAGTTGTCAGCCTCATTCTTCATTTGATCTAATGCACTATTTAAATATTCTTGAAATTTATTATTAGCATCCTTCTATACCTATATTTCTTTAGCCATAGTCTCATTTTCAAGTTTCAGAGTTTCATTCTCTTCTTTTAGTTGCTTCACCTGATCTGAACTATCATCATCTCAATCTTATTTTATCTAAACCACAAGATCTTGTCTTTGATTTATGGAAATCTCAAGTTGATCTTTGAGTTTCTTTATGAATTTCTCAGCTCTTTGCATGTTGAATCTCAACTCTCCATTCTCTGCTTTTTCTTTGTTAAGGTCTTCAAGTGCAGCATCAAAGTTTTCTTGCAAACTGTCCAAATCCATTCTGATCTCCCTCAAGCTATTAGACTTTCTTTCCAAGGGCCACAAGCTCTGATACCAATTGTTAGGATTGGATAATACTGAGAGGGGGGGTGAATCAGTATTATAACACTTAATTAAATTCTTCAACCATTTAAATATTAACCATAAACTTGCAGTAAAGAAAAGAACATAAGAAAATGACACAGTACTCATAACACCATATTTTTTTTTTGAGGAAACCCTAGCCAAGGGGAAACCCAGGCGGGGATGGTACCCACAAGCATGTACTAAAGTATAATGTCCCTGTAAGGAGACCTAGCCCTATTAGGAGCTGAATATTACATAGCACATTTCCTTGTTAAAGGAATTACAACCCTGTTAAAGGTTCACAACACCCTATTAGGGGCCAATTGAGCTTACAACTCTTACAATATAATTTAGGTTGCAAAGTGTTCTCAGTCATGAAAAAAACAAGCAACACTGGTGCTTAGATAGTTTCTTTATTGTTCTTCAATGATCTCTTTCATTCTCTGCTCTGCTATTTTCTCAAAAACTCATCCATCTCTCCAACTAACCACTATTACCAACATATATCTTTATGAAAAAGATCTTACATATATATCTCACAACTTTACAAAGTCGGCTCTCAATATGAATATTACAAATATTACAAAGTCAACCTTCAATACAAAATAAATTTAATATAGTAAATACCAAATGCATAGTCGGTGCTCTTGCATAGTCAATGTGGAGGTTATCAGCAACCAAAATACAACTTCAATTGTTTGGAGTACAAGTCATACTCCCTCAATCTTCGCTACTGTCACACTACTTTATTTCATTGTTCTATTGCAGTTTGTCTGTCTTCAATTCTTTCTAACTCACTGTAGACTCAACCAAAACCAGATTGATCTTAGGTGGAGGTCATACATACCCCATACTATCTTCCTATAAGCTCACTTTCCCTAAATAATCAATCTCAATCTTCGACATCCAAAACACTTATGTATCTTTGTGTCTACACTTAGTCAATTTATGAATCATCAAAACTTATCTTTGCTGGAATCAATCAGAAACCCAGATGTGTTTCCATAAATGACAACCAAAAAATAAATCACATTTACACAAAATTGATTAATTTCCAACAATATTATCATTATTCTTATCTATATTAATAATCAAATATTATTATTATATAGAATAATTGTGTGAAATATATATACATATAACTAATTAAACAACTGCCATAAAAAATTTTCATCTTGGACATAGAGTTCAACTTAAAAGACCAAATCAAAAAGAAAAAAAATTTAAGAACCCCACAAGGGAACAAGGTGGTAAGAAACATAACCATCCAAGAATTAAGCATTAAAAGGGGGACTTGTGTCATAGCCCAAACACTTGAGAACATGGGTCCAATCGTCCATTAGGAACTTTAATAAATCCTTGTAGTTGTCATTTTCCTCGCCATCCTCACCAAGAATCTTTCATTGCATCAGACACAAGGAAGTAGAAAAATTGTGCATAACCTGAAGATTAAACCTAGAGAAACTCCCAATCTTTTGTTCCATATCCATCAATTTGGTTTTTAGGTTTCTCACCTCACTCTTCAGATTATTCAATTCCTAAGCAATATTATGGCACTCAGCACAAGTTAATATAGGATTGGTAGGGTTGACATTTTTTTCTTTAGGCATCATATCCCCAGTGAGGTCAATGGGATCCTCCTTCATGTTGTCCAAGACATGGGTGGAGCTATTATTAGTGGAATTATTAGAACTACAAGGGGTATTAGCTTCAACATCATCACAATCCATCATCTTCCCATTCTCATCTTTTCTCCTTAGCCTCCTCATTCCCCTACTAAGTGCTTTCCTCCTTTGAATCATAATCAACAAGCAACATTTTTCCATTTCTTTGTTGTCTTGGTAGCTAATCTATTATACCTATGGGGTTACTATGTTCTTGATTATCATCATCATCATTCTCATTGATCACCTCTTGAACAAAATTTTTGGCTTTCTTAGTAGGGAGGGAGGAGGAGTTTTTTCCATTTCTTTTGCTAGTGGTCAGCTTGGATGCTCTACATTTTAGCCCACTTTCTTAGTGGTAGTGGCATCAAATTTCAACACTTTAGGAGTACCAATTTGGTAGGAAATTTTAAGGTCTCTTAGGTGGTGAATACATTTATTTTTACTAGGTCTTGGCACATCAATAATATTAGTAGGTGAGGGAATTTTGAAATAGGGACCTCATATACCACAATTGATTTAGGGGGGGTAGTGTGCTAAATGAAAATTAGAAAGCCTAAAAATAAGACCCTAGTGCTAAGGGACAGGTTTCTTGTCTTGGGTTCTAGCACTCTCTTTTTCATCCAAAATATAACTTTCAAGAGAATTAAGCAAGAAAAATGAAAAGGAGATATTTTATGACATCTGAAGTGGTTAAGGATGGGTATGTGATAGTAGTAGTAAACTTTAAAATTCCCTTCAAGAGTGAAATACTTCATGATCGTGAGATAAACCTCATCCCAAGATGGTGGTAGCTCCTACCTTTCATAACATCCATGCATCTTGATCAAAGCTTCACCTCCTTTGAAAAAATTATTAAGGATATCACTATCCACCACCCGACTAGTCTTGTTCCATTTCCTTCCCTTAGAGGATAACTAAGTAGTCTTGGAAATAAAATCCTAAGTAGTTTTGAAGGAGATACCCCTGAAAATGACTCTTTGATCTTGTTAGGAGTTTGAAAACTAAGAAGATAAACCCTCATCAAACTGACTAATAGATTCAATATACTCAAATATCCCACCTTCCCTACAAAAATGCTGAAATGGGATCATTTTAAAAATCATTTAACTTACTAGGATCAATACATAAATAGTCCCCACCCATCCCTATAAAAAATAGAAGATAACCAAAATGACTCATTGTACAAAACAAATTGCAACCCTTGATATGGTTAGAGAAACTTGCCACTACAATAGATTTTTTTAAGGAGAAAAAAGGGCCTTCTTGTATAGTAGGGTATAATAATTAAGCCATCCTCCCTAAAATGTTATCTCATATGGGGTATAATTTTGATGCAGGAGCATCTTGGGTTCTTGGAAATCCTATATCAACCAAAAATATGTTTATTTTGGTTTGATAGCTTGTTGGCTACTAATCGGTAATTGTTTTTCTTGGTCGATTAAGGGTTTGTTGTTTCACCACTTGGGCTCAGTTACTTGTTTTGGTTGGCTTCACCAATGGGATCTTGGTGGTCGTTCTTGGTTTCTCGATAATTTCACCGACTGGTCTCTCTGCTTAGTAGTCTTCTCACTGAGTTTGTTTTCATACGTTGGATCTTTCAGCTAATGTGTGCATTTAATTTCTGTAGCATAATTAATGTTGGGTATCTTATTGGGATGCATGTGGACCTTAATCAGGGTCTTTGTTGTTTCCTATGTTGGATCTTTGGTACCAACCTATTTTGTGGTCTCTTGTATATATGTAGTTATGTTCTTAGATTTGGGGGAGTACTGGTAGGGAAGTTTGTTAGAAGATTTGGATCACAGGTCTATGACCTCAAATGTATGAAGATTATTCTATAAGATCTGAATGTATACGACCATAACTGGGAAGGCCTTACAGCCTGACATGTATAATGTTTGATGAAATTATAAGAATATTTTCCTTTCTTTCTCTCCATTTTTCTGTTGTTGCTTTTGAGTTGTTATAAATGTTAGTCTGGATAGCTGGGAGTGCCTTGGGCCCTATTTCTTCTCACCCTCCTTGTGCCAAGTGGTATCAGAGTGAAGGTGAGATCTAAGGTTCCTTCTTGTGAACCCTAGTGATATTTTTTTTAGGGTAGAAGATTGTTATCTAACCTACAATTGCATAGGGTTTCAAGATGGTTCATGGGAGAGGAAATGAAGATCCAAGAGTAGCTGATATGCTTAGACAGATTGTTGAAAGATTGGAATCTATTGAGATAGCCCAGTGTAGAGGAAGAAATCTTGAAGATGTTAGTCATGATGAAGTTGAAGAAGTGCAAGGAGAAGCCACACCTATACCTATAATGGATCAGGAAGAAGAGAGATTCCTACAAGCATTAACAAGCTTGAAGTCCACACCTTAGTTTAATCCTCCTGAGTATAGTAGATATTTGGGTTCTAATGAGTTGATAGATTGGATAAATTAAATGCAAAAATACATTGAGTATGAGAGTGTATCAGAGGAGAAAAAGGTGAATATTGCAAGTATAAAGTTGATAGGTCATGCATCCTTGTGGTGGGAGAATCTGCAATTGGATCAAAAGAAGGGTAAAGAAAAGATCAAGGTATGGGACAAGATGATAAACAAATTGAAAGGAAAGTTTCTACCTTGTGATTACCATATTAACCTAGTTAGGAGAATGCATATTCTAAAGTAGAAAGACAGCTTGGTAAAATATTACATCGAGCAATTCTACAAATTAGACATAAGATCTAGACATGCTAAAGAAGAGGTGGAAAGAATAGAAACATATCTAAATGGATTAAGAAGTTCTATACAAGATGCGATCAACTTGGTAAAGATGGAGAGAATTGAAGTGGCATATCAATTTGCCCTAAAAGCTGAGGAGAAATTGAACAAAAGATATGAACAAAGGAAAAGAGGAAGAGCTGGTAAATTCCCTAGAGGAAGAGGTGGATATTATGGTGAAAATAGTAGATCTGAGCAAGACAAAACAAATCAAGACACACATAATAAAAAATAAATATCGAGTGGAAAGGTGGAAGTTCAATCCAAGGAAGAGGCACCTACTCACAAGGTAGTTATAGAAGAAAAGGGTTACAAGGAACTTGTTACAATTGTGGTGAAGAAGGACATATATATTTTGAGTGTACACATGCAAAAAAGAAGTTAGTAGTAGTAGAAATTCTTTGGTGCAAGAATACTCACCGAATGAACCTGAGAAGGAAGGAAACCTAATGGTGAGAAGAATATTATGGAGTGAAAAGAAAGATCCTATAAAAAAAAATTGTTCAAGACTAGATGCAGAGTTGCAAACAAAGTTTGGAAGGTAATTGTTAATAGTGGAAGCTTGGAGAATTTGACATCAAAAGAGATGGTCACAAAGTTCTATTTGGAAAGAATGAAGTACCCAAAGCCCTATCAAATTTCATGGATCAAGGATGAGCATACATTAATGGTGAGTGAACAATGTTTTCTGAATCTGAAAATTGGAAAGTATTATGATAAGGTGTTGTGTGATATTATGCCAATGGATTGTTGTCATATTTTTTTGGGTAGACCTTGGCAATACAATAGACATGCTATACATGATGGAAGAATGAACAAATATAGTATTTAGGCTGATGGAAAAAAGAAAATCTTGTTACCTTTGGTTGAAGAATATGTTGGTGAGATATGTACATCTGTGAAAGTTTGTTTGATGGAAGCTAAAAAGTTTGTTAAGGATTTGAAAAGGAATGATATTTGTTATGCTTTGATTCCTAACAAACTAAGTAAGAACATAGAAGATAAAGTTCCTAAAGAAGTTGAGAAATTTCTGACCAAGTACAGGGAGATCATTTCAGATAATGTTCATGATGGTTTTCCATTGATGAGAGATATTATTCATTATATGGATCTAATTCCTAGAGCTAGTTTACAAAACAAGGCACCACATCAGTTAACACCGATCGAGAATGAGGAACTGACAATTTCATGACTTTTTGAAAAAAGGTTTGATCAGAGAAATTTTGAGTCTATGTGTAGTACCAACAGTGTTAGCACCTAAGAATAATGGAGAATGGTGAATGTGCACTAATTCAAGAGAAATCAACAAGATAAAAATTAAGTATAGATTTCCTATACTGAGGATGGATGATATGATGGATTGTCTGAGTGGAGAAAAATATTTTACCAAAATTGATTTGAAGAGTGGATATCATCATGTAAAAATCAGAGAAGGTGATGAATGGAAGATTTCTTTCAAGACAAAAGAAGGCTTGTATGAGTGGTTAGTTATGCCCTTTGGTTTGACTAATGCATCAAGTACATTTATGAGATTGATGAGTGAAGTTTTGAAGAAATTATTGAATAAATGTGTGATTGTATACTTGGATGATATTCTGATATTCAGTAAAACTAGGGAAGAGAATTTAATGCATATAAGACAAGTATTATAGAGATTGAAAGATGAAAAGTTTCTGATAAATTTGAAAATGTGTTCCTTCATGAAAGAAGTGTTGGCAAGTGATCAAATTTGGTAAATATGATTCACTTTTTTTTTCATTTATGGCAACACATATGGGTTTAGGTTTGATTACTTTGAAGATAAGTTTTGATGACTAAGAAATTGACTAAGTATAGTAGTAGAGATACAAAAGTATTTTGGATGTCAAAGACAAAGATCGATGAATTAGGGCAAGTGATCTTAGAGGCAAATAGTATGGAGTATGTATGACCTCCACCTAAGATTTATTTGGATTTAGTTAAGTCTACGATGAGTTAGAAGGATTTAAACATAGACAGACTGCAAAAGAACAATGATACAAAGCAGTTGGACAGCACTGAATATTGAGGGAGTATGACTTGGACTCTAGGCAATCAAAGTTGTATTTTGGTTATTGATAACCTACACATTGACCATGCAAGAGCACTGACTATGCATTTAGTGTTTACTATATTAAATGTATTGTGTATTGAAGGCCAACTTTGTACTATTTGTAATATTCATTTTGAGAGTTGACTTTGTAAAGTTGTGAGATATACATGTATGATCTTTTTGGTAAAGATTGGATGAAGTTTAGTAATAGTTATCTGGAAGAGAAGATATGAAAATGGAAAAGTAGAGAATGACAGAGATCATTAAAGAAATATAAAGAAACTATCAAAGCATTATCGATTATTATTTTTGTTCATGACAGAGAATTTTGTAACTGAATTATATTGTAAGAGCTGTAAGCTCAGAGGCCCCTAACAAGGTGTTGTGAACCTTTAAAAAGGTTTGTATTCCTCTAACAAGGAAATGTACTATGTAATATTTAGCTCCTAATAGGGCTAGGTCTCCTTAAAGGGACATTATAATTTAGTGCATTCTTGTGGGTATCATCCCCACTAGGGTTTTCCCTTAGCTAGGGTAATAAAACATGGTGTTATGAGTACTGTGTCATTTGCTTATGTTCTTTTCTTTACTGCAAATGTATGATTAATGTTTAAGTGGTTGAAGAATTAAATAAAGTTCTATTATACTGATTCACCCCCCCTCTTAGTATAATCCAATCCTAACAATTGGTATCAGAGCTTTTGGCTCTTGGAGAGAAAGCCTAATATCTTGAGGGAGATCAGAATGGATTTGGATAGCTTGCAATAAAACTTTGATGCTACACTTGAAGACCTTGATAAAGAAAAAGTAGAGAATGGAGAATTGAGATTCAACATGCAAAGAGCTGAGAAATTTATTAAGAAACTCAAAGAATAGCTTGAGCTTTCTAGAAGTCAAAGAGAAGATCTTGTGGTCCAGATAAAAGAAGACTCAGATGAGGACAATTTAGATAAGGTGAAACAATTAAAATAAGAGATTGAGACTCTAAAACTTGAAAATAAGTCTATGGCTAAAGAAGTACAGATGTAGAAGGATGCTAAGAAAAAAGTTGAAGAAACCTTAAACAGTGCATTGAATCAAATGAAGGATGAGGCTGAAAACTACAAGAACAAATACCTGGAATTGGAGAAATACAATTAGATTGTTAAAGGTGAACTTGTTGAAGCAAAGAATCACATTGAGAAACTTCACACCAGCAGTGATTTGATTGATGAATAGCTAGACAAACAGAAACCTAAAGGTGATATGACTAGTATTGGCTTCAATGAAGCTGAATGTTCAAAGAATTAGGAAGAGAAATTAGATGAGAAGATTGATGCTGAGAAACCATCTATTGAAGAACCTAAAGAGTAGATCAGACCTTTTAGAGGTAGATGCTTTGGTTGAAATAGATTTGGACACATGAAGAGAGACTGTAGAGGTAATGCCCCTTTTATAAATTTTTCTAGTTATTGTTTTAACTGTAATGGATATGGGCACAAGAAGATAGAATGCAGAAAAACCTAATCAATCAGGATATAGAAAAGACAATGGAAGAGAACCTACAGTGAAACCTACATGCTAAAAATGTAATAAAATTGGACATAATGTGAAGTACTGTAAGTTACAAGTTAGTCAAGAAAGAAGACCTCCTATATGTTACAAATGCAATAATCAAGGACATATAGCAAATTTTTGTAGGTATAATTGAGTAGATAATAGAAGAACACCACCTCCTATGAATTCATAGAAGAATGGAAATGATACTGGCAAGAGTGTTGCAGATGTGAAGAATGATTTTAAAAATTGTTTTAACAAAGAAGAAGACAACAACAGTGGTAAGATTTGGCAGATCAAAGGAACAAGTGAGAAATCAATTCAGGGAGAGTCAGTAGATGCTACTGGATCTTCGCCTAAAGGTAGCAATACATAATTGACCTAATTGACCGATCATGGCCTTAGGAGGAGTATTGAATATAGACATCAGAATTTATCCTGTCCCAAAATTCATAGATTGAGCTCATGCGAGCTTGTGTGTGAAATAAGCTGACATCACGGATTATATACCTAAGAGTGCACCATCAGCTAACTTGTATATTATGTTCACAAGATCTAGCAACCTGTTAGCTCTTTTTCTTGTAGAATCAATATGTAATGATAAATGCTTCACTCTTTGTTTCCCAATCTAGATTCATATAGGGAAAAGGCTAATTAACAAGGAATGGATTCCTTCTTCACTTTGGGATCCACAAACCCAGGTAGGTGCACCTTTAACAGATTACTAACTATCAGAAAATATGATAGTGGATCAAGGATTCATGATCCTTCTTCTTTTTGGCCACTTGGATTAGGAAGGCTAACCTATCGATTCACTCTTCAAGGAATCAGTACAATGAATTATATTCAACACAATTATCTAGACATGTATACATCAGATAACATAAAGTAAAGATTGATTTATATTTGATTGAGTTGATGATAATGACTAATTATCAGAATCTGACCAGTGCCTAATCATGGGCCATAGAGTCACAATAAAACATATATCCACCAAAGACAATTTAATTGAAACACAAGTAAAAGTTTAGATAAACTACCTTGCAGACTATCCTTTCATTCTCAAACTCTTGTATCAAATTCTTGCATAAAATCTAACCCTCCGCAACTATTTGAAAGATTTAAACCCTCCTTGAAAGAAACTCACAAATAATGATACAACTACCTTATAACTAGTACATTTAAAATGCCTTACAAATTAAACATACAAGAACAAAAAGTGAATGCAAAAAGCCATCAGTGGTATCAAAATGGAGATTCCATTGTATATTATTAAAGATATCTTGACTTCAGTACATTCAAATTGACTCAAGACTTGATTTTAGACCAATTCAGAAATCTACCTCGCAACTTTTATTTTTCCATCCTTTAAAATATGTTACAACTTACTACTTATAGCTAACACTAGTAATCTTGGAATCCTTAAAGGTTAAGGACGCAACAAGCTTCAAATGAATAGGCTAAAAGAAAAAATTCAAGAATACAATAGGACAAAATAACAAGTGGATAGGAAAAACCACTTTTGTTACAAGATATTCCAATAGATTATTTGTCCTATGGCCACATGGTGATTGCATTTGCCTTGTACTTACTAGGGGATAGCCATCTGGAACTCATTGTGTTGGAGGCTGGTGATGTAGAATCTCCACTCTTAACTGCATCAACTTCCCTATTACGCTTCATCATCCACTTTCATATCTTCACCTTCAACTAGATCAACTATTGTGTACTTGTCCTTCCAGGAAGTGTACACCTCATCACTTGGCCAAATGAAACCAAGGATCTCATCTTTTTTATTGTTGATCTCCTTCCAAGTGGCATGTGCCTTCTCAATCTCATCTATACATAATGCAAAAAATGACCTAGCCTTGCCCACTATCTCAATGGTGTGAGAAAAAAGCAGTGTACTCTCCAAGGCTAATATACTATTAGTTCTAACTGCTAGTACTTCATTCATTTTTTGGTGACACAACCCTTCATCTTTGATGTTTCCATTCTTCCTAATTAGATTTGGGAACATCTCATATCTGTACTCTGAATATTCCTTTCTTAAGGCCATCAGTTTCCTAACAATAATGTCCCTCCTTATGTCCATGTCTAAAAGCAATTTGACACATTTGTGAGTTCCAGTCAATAGTATGTCAACATCGTTTCTCTTCTTGCAGGTGGAGTGGAAGAATTTTAACTCCCCTGCCTTCCCTTTCCATTTATTAACTAGCTGGTCCAAATTATCTTTATTTTCATTATATTTAGTTACAATGTTGACAATTTTCTTACCTTGAGCATATATAGCATTAGGTACTACTTCATGTGTACAATGCATGAGAACATTGAGTATCTTGTCTATATATTTCTACTTCACCCATGCCTATTCTTCTTTGAAGGTTGTGGACTACTCCACCCACTCTTTCTTCTACCTTTCAAGTTCTGCTCTTATAGCTTTTAACATGGCCTTTTCTTTCTCAAGATCCTCTAGTGTGGTAGAAGTGGATGGTGCAGGGGAAGGAGGGTAAGTGATGATGAGACTTGATGAGGAAGGCTAGTGGGGGTCCTATGCAATTCTCCATTGAGGCACCAATTTTACTATTTTCCTTGCTTCCAAGAATGTAATTCTATTATCCTTTTGTAGAGATTTAACCCTCTCATCATTATATTCTTTTAGGACAAATTCATATTTCTTGTTTAAGCTATCAAAAGCATCTTTTTTTATTTTCAGCTACCTTCAAACTCAAATTAGCAGTCTAGAAAACAAGGTTAGCTTCCTCCACACCTGAGGTATTAGATACTCTTTTGATGATGAGGCTACCTATATCCTCAGTTTGTTAATCTTCATTCATTCTCTTTTTATCCTTCTTCTTCAAGGACCAAATTGTTAAAGGTGCACGATCTTCACTAAACTGGGTACCAATTGATGTTCCAATAGTGCATAATGATTTTTCTTCCTTCCTAAAAAATTAAAACTATGGCATCAGCCAAATCCCATTTGGGTAAGATGAGGATCCCATTTATCCTTACAAGTTCCCTGCCCTCTTTAGGGGTGATCTTATCAAACTTACTAATCATCTCCTATTTGACTTCTTTTTCAATGTCATCCTTGCTCTGATCTGGTTGGGCTTCTTGCAACTTCTGGCACTTATCCTTAAACTCATCAATATGAGTTCTCCACAAGAATTGAACAAAGGCCCTAGCCTTAAAACATTTTTCATCTGATAGGAACTCTTCACTGGCCTATTTGGTTACAGGGTCCAGCTCCTTACCTACAAACTCTGCCACTGTAAGATCCAGAGTTGTATGTCTAGGTGCCTCTGGCACTCCTTCTTGTAGCTCTTGTGAAGTGACAAAGACTTGGCCTGTGTTTCCCATTTGGACCAATTGCTCAGCAATAGCTTGGTCATCCATACGTAAAGGGGACTGGGAAGGAGAGTATAACTCACTCTCTTGCTCTTTTCCCTCCATCTTTTGTTTCTTGGGAGAGTGCATCTTTTGGGAACTAGCATCTATTGGCCTCTTTCCTTTCTAATCAAAAGATTTCTCAATCTTGGGCATGATAGTACTCTACCCTCTCCTTTTGTAAACCACATAGTTCCCAGGTGGGATTACCCTTGTGAAAGTTTGCTCAGAATAGCCTTAGCTTTTTCTGGCTCAGCCTCTATTATTTTTTCTTTCTTCTCACTGAGAGTCTTCATGATACCTTCAAATAATGTCATAAGGGACTTAATATTTTTGGACCAAGGTGAAAATTCCTTCAAAGGATTATACTTTAATCATTACTTTCTCAGAATACCCAGGTCCACCAACTGCCACATGTCAACACCGCTTAATCACTTAACCATTAGATTTTGTGTGTCTCACCTTTAAGTGATTAAGTCGATCGTTGATTCCTTATGAGCTTTAATCTCCTTCATATGCTATCTATGACAGGACCCACACCACTCCTTTTGCCACACGTCGACACTGCTTAATCGCTTACATGATAGATGTCATGCATCTTGGCACTAGTACATTTAAGGTCAAATTCTGACGGCCATTTGTCAGATTTCCAATGCTCATTTTTTGGTATTTTGACACATGAGTCTGTCACCATTTTTGCGTAGGAAATTGTGACAGAAGACACATTCATCGGTTTAACAACACCACATCATGTCAGAAACTTGCACATGACAACAACTTCATTATGGAATTTCCTACGATTCATCCATCGGCATTCCGACACCACGACCTATTGGAAATATACAATCTCTGTCAAAAATAACTATCAAAGACATATCCTTTTTGACATTATAACTGTTGGCATACTGACAGTTTCCACCTAATTCTGATAGATATACCTATCAAATATATAGCATTACTATCAAATCTTTTGTCAGAATAGCGACAGTCGTGTAGCATTTCTTCGACAGGTTGCCCTGTCGAATGTATAGCATTATTGTTAGAAGAATTTTTGTAAATTATGATTCTCTGACATTTTATCTGTTGAAGGCATAGCACTACTATCAGAAATTAATTATGAAATGTTGAAAAACTGACAAACATGTACATTAAAGATAAAATAGCTCAAGAGACCATCATAGGTTCTCTCTTTCTTCAGTCTATATTATTGACAAATTTTTTTACCTTTCATTAGCTCAAAAAATATGGGGATTTGAAAGAATTTAATAGAATATTTTCATGACAACGTATATTATTTAAGTTGATGTTGCACAAATTTATCTACTTCGTGCACTTGTAGACTATGAGGATGACGATAAAGAAACATGGACATGGTAGGAGATGCTTCTTTACCACCATATTCATAGTATACAAGTGCGTGAAGTAGATAAATTTGTGCAATGTCAACTTAAATAATATACATTGTCATGAAAATATTCTATTAAATTCTTTCAAATCCCTAGATTTGATGAGCTAATGCAATGTAAAACATTCTATCAATAATATAGACCAAATAAAGAGACAACCTATGATGGTCTCTTGAGCTGTGTTATCTTTAGTCCTAGCTACTGTCCTAGCTACCTGTCGATCATCGAGAATAATCATCGCCTTGCATTTATGTACACTGCACAAATTGATTCCAGTCTCGCAAAAACATTTTACACTTGTACATCTCATCAATACTGGAGGCCTAAAGTAATTTTATATGATCATTAGAACATTTTATGCATGGATGAGAAATAGTATCCAAAGTTTCTAGATAACCATTTTTGAGAAGAGGAATGAGTGCAGGCCAGAGAAGGGATAATTCCACAGCAGAAAGGAAGATATCTTTTTAGCTTGGGTCGGGATCTACGCCCAATTGTCAAAGGATCTAGGGCCAGTCTAGAAAGATGTCTTCCATTTTGTCTACAACATTGTGTCCATCCATGATCTTAGGAATATCATCATCTTTCTACTCTTCATTTGCCAAAATATATCACTTCTTCAAGCTTGCAGAGTAATCTTATTAATAAAAGAACTCTTGACAACATTAGGGTACCCACAAATCAAAATAGTTGATGTTATTGGTGCTTGTGCTCAAGGATATCGATTCAATATTTTGAAACAGCCAAATCATTTTAATTTCATTTGTTGAGAAAAGGAGTGGGAGAAAACGAGCGGGTGAAAGTTGATCAAGTGTGAGAGAAGGAATTGCATTTTATTTGATCATGAATGCTCTCTGAAATGACCAATCATGTTTTCTATTCAATTTTTTTTGGTGTTTTTTTTTCCATATTCAGTAGATAAAAATCCTGGCGGCATCCACTTAGCCATCTTTTTGATGTTCTAGGTATTTTACAAAGATACGGGTATGTGGATTTATCATTCAGTTGCTTGCAGTTATAGGTCAAATGCAAATATTTTGTCAAGTTGAAAGGGAAAGATATCAGTTTGGTGTTTTTAGTTTATGTTAAAAGTTGATTTGGTAAAATCCTCAAAAAACACACTACATGTCCTAAAATGTAAAGAAGTTGAATGTTAAATGTAAGATATATATCTCATCCATAGTAATCAAAAGAAAGGACATGAAACTTATAAGGATATTTACCAATCCAAGAATATAAGCGAATAGGAAACATGAT
>MU225078.1:3458354-3508458 GCA_018584345.1 Thuja plicata
TATCAATACAAATGGTGCCTAGCTAGAAGCTCACGGGCTATCCATTTGATAACCACAGTCAACATTTCAAAAAAATGGATATCCTTGAGCACAAGCACCAATAACATCAAATAATGGAGTTAAATCATAGGATAGGGCACGACACCAGTAGAATGCAATCATTTTAGTGAAAACAATATACAATGGGGTCATTAAACACATATGCCAGTAATATCAACAAACGTGAATCCAAACATTTATATACAATGAATCGATATCCTTGAGCACAAGCACCAATAACATCAAATAATAGAGATAAAGCACTAGCTAGGGCATGACACCAGTAGAATGCGGTCATTTCAATGACAACAATATATAATGACATCATTAAACACATATGCCAGTAATATCGACAAATGTGAATCCAAACATTTGAATACAGTGAATTGATATCCTTGAGCACAAGCACCAATAAAATCAAATAATAGAGATAAAGCACTGGCTAGGGCATGACACCAGTAGAATGTGGTCATTTCAAAGAGAAACTCCCTCAAAAATAAAATGAAATGCATTTGAATATGATGCCAGAGGCTCAAAAGATGAAGAAATGACATACCTTCTCCCGCACTCAGCTATCGCTCCTTTTTCTCCCACTCTCCAATCAAAATAAAAATGATGAGGTTGTTTCACTTTTTTTTTTTAAATGTATACCCCAAATCTATCAGAATTCTAATGGTCAATTAAACACCCATCAGAATACCAACATCATCGAGGCCTATTACAAAAAAAAAAACACCAAATTTGTAAGAAAAAGTTACCCATCAGAAACTTCTGTCAAAATTTGGCCCCAAATGTAGTAGTGTGGGATTAAGAGATTAAGTCTGTCATTTGATTAAACAAGATCTGCCCACTGATTAACTGAGAACCTTTATGACCATCAGACCCACCAAAGACACATGGTGTCATGGCTTAATGGATTAGATGATAGATGCCATTTACTTTAGGATTAAGCCATTAAGTGGGCCATCAAATCAAAATAAACTTTCTCAACAGATAATGAATTTAATTAAAACATCAGCGAACTTTGAACTTAGGGAAAAATATTGGACCACGTCGTTAGGATTGACAACATAAAGAACAAGAACAACTTAAAAGGGTCCCATTCAAGATATGATGATAAAAGTAACATGAAATTAGAAGACATTTCAACGCTTAGGTTTTTATGACCAAATTTATACTAGGAGACATGAAGCAAGGGTTTTCAATGCTTTAGCTAGGTCAGGGACTTAGAAACAATGCTTGTAGAGGCACAAGAACAATTCTAACCATGATTTTAAACCTTTGGATAACCTAAATGATAGGAAACTTCAAAATTTTACAAGGCATACTCCAAACAGGAAATATTACCAGTAGTTGCTCTCTCTGAGGATGCTTAAATGCCATATTATAGCAATAATAAAAATATTTGGGGAGGAAGACCGCAAACTAGACTAACCTAATACTAGAAACAAACACACAATAGAAAGAAAACACACCTGTACATATGATGCATACTACTATGCATGGTACATAAGAGAAAATTGAAGAAAAAATTTAGGAATTGTCCCTACACTAGCAATTCCTACTCTTCATCATCCATATTTCTAAGGAAATATGAATCCTTTCTGAAAATTTGAGATATGAAAAAATGCCCCATCCATAGTGACTCAAAATTTTTGTGCTTTCCTTTTTCTTTAGCCCTGGTATTCCATTGCAATACAAATCATCAGGCTGAAACTTTCTTTCATATGCCCTTCTATCAAAAAGATACTTCATTTTTTGTTGCAATTTGACATTTTCCCTCTGGCTTTCTCTCCTTATTTCATCCAATTCTACCAATTGAATCATTCTTTCCTCCATAGGTTCTGAGACTTCAATCTACTCATCTTGAATAAACTTATATATTGAGAGCAAATTATTGATAGGCATTCTTGATTGAACACCATAAACCAACTCAAAGAGAGATTTTCTAGTGGCCTTTTTGACAGTGATCCTATCTGCCCAAAGGGAAAGTTTTAGCTTCATATGCCAAGCTCTTTTATTTCCTTCTAAGATATTTTTCAAAATTTGTAAGATACTCTTGTTGTTGGATTCTACTTGACCATTGGCTTGGGGATGGTATGGGGATGAATAGGACACCAATTCCCATATTGGTGCAAAAATCAATAAATTATTCAGACCTGAAACACATGGCATCATCCATCACCAACTTGATGGGAACACCAAATCTTGTAATCATGTTGTCCATTAGAAAATCAATGATCACTGTGCTTTTTGCTCTTTTGGTTGGGATTTATTCTGCCCATTTTGTGAAATAATCAGTCACCAATAGGATTTGGCTATGGCCCCCACTTGATTTCTTAGCAAATTCTCCTATGAAGTCCATTCCCCACATAGAAAAGGGGGCCTTTGCTACTACAAGGTTCAACAATAATGCTCTTGAATACTTCATCTCTTTTGAGAATCTTTGGCATGGCTCACATTTCCTGACCAAATTGTAAGCATCTCAGAACAAACAAGGCCAATAGTATCCATCTCTCAAAATTTTATGAGTTGTTGACCTAGAAGAATAGTGCCCTCCACACATTCCAACATGCATTTCCTTCAACATCTTCTCTTGACCCTTTTCAAGACAAAATAGTAGGATCCCATCTCTATTTTTCCAAAACAAGTCACCATGAAACAAAACATATTTTTGAGCTTGTAATTTCAAACTCCTCCTTTGGTTATCACTTAATTTATCTGGAGATTTGGCATTTTTCAAAAAATATACAATATTAGTATACCAGAGTTGCATTTCAATACTTGTCTGGCGATTTCCAATTGCATCAGCATTGTTGACTTAAACTAGGTCCAAATTCTCCTCTGTCATCAACTTTTTCAACCCAAGTCCTCTCACCAACATTGTGATATGGATTTCCAAGTCAAACTCTTAAAATTTGTTTATCCATTTGTACCTTTTCCCTGTTACCTCATTTTGAAAAAATATATCCTTGACAACAGCATGAGGAACATAAGCATTTACCTTTGTACATAGAAAATATGGCCTAAAAGCCTTCACTTCCTTTACCAAAGAATAATCTTGTTTCTCCGTTAAGTGGTAATTCAACTTAGCTGATTGCAATGACTTGCTAAAAAATGCAATGGGATGTTCAAATCCCTCACCATCCTTTTGCAATAGGACTGCCACAATAGTATGGAAGGAAGAAAATGTAAACAAAGAGAAGGGCTTGGTGTAATCAGGGGATACAAGGACTTGTGCTTCTTGGATAGCTTGTTTTATTTTTTCAAAGGCTAACTGTGCCTCTTGGTCCCATTCAAACTTTACATTTTTCTTTAGCAATTTGACAATTGGCTTAACCAGTTCTGCAAAGTTGGCAACAAATCTCCTAACAAAATTAATTTTCCATAGAAATGATTGTATACCTTTTAAATTTTTGGGAGCAAGTACCTTTTGAATGGCTTCAACTCTTTCAGGATCTATCCTTACTCCCTCTTTTGATACTATGTGTCCTAGAAGTTTCCCCTTAGTAATAACAAAGTGACACTTTTTTGGGTTCAAAGACACCCCATATTCCAATGCTTTTATCATCACTTTCTGCAAGTGGTTGCAATGATCCTCTGCCCTTTTAGAAAAAATTGTCAAATCATCTTGGTATACTACCATCAGAACATCTATAAGTTCTTTGAAAGCTACATCCATGGCCCTTTGAAAGGTTGCACCAGTATTTTTCAACCCAAATGACATACGAGCATACACATAAGTTCCCCAAGGAGTAGGAAATTTTTTCTTTAATTGCTCAGATTCTTTAACCAACACTTGATTGTACCCTAAGAACCCATCCATCATAGACAAAAAGTCACATCCAGTGACTTTATGCAGCATAGCTTCCATATTTGGTAGTCCATAGTTATCCTTTAGTGAGGCAACATTCAGGTTTCTAAAATCAACATAGTCTTATGTCCCCATTCTTCTTTGTTACAGGGACTAAGTTAGAGATCCATGATGAATGTCTTATTGGCTGAATTATACCTGCATCCCTTATTTTCATCAATTCTTCCTACATTTTAGTAGCCAGTAGTGGATTAATGGTCCTTTTTTTTGTCTAAATGGTTTAATACCCTCTTTGAGAGGGATGTCATGCTGGAATAAGTCTATTCTATAAGCTTTCAAATCCTCATAAGACTAGGAAAATATATGCTTGTATTTTTTCAGCAATCTTATCAGATTTAGTCTCACATTGCTATCCAACTTTTTACCAATATAAACTAGTTGGGGAGTGTTTCAGATCCCAAGTTAACTTCTTCTAGGTCCTTTTCCTTTGCATTGGATTTTTGAGTCATATAATTGTCATTTATGCTGAACATGCCTTCCAACTCAACCAACCCTTTTGGAATGTGATTAGTAGCCAAATGGATAACTTCTTGGTCAAATATATATTCCTTATCATCCATAATTGTTATCAAAGACTCACAATCAATCTTATGACCATCATATTGATCTATACATTGAATAAACCTAAGGATATCAACATCATCCTCAAATACTTGCCAATTGTGAATATTGTCAGGAACTACAGGTCTACTTTTTATTTCAACTACTGATAGACCAGTAAGAGTAGAATAAATATTTTTTAGGGCAACATTTTCCAGGAAAGTTTCCATTATGTTATTGGATCTCTCTATCCATAGGATATTGAAGGCATCAAAGAATTCTATCCTATCCCAGACAACATACTTGTACAATTTTAATCTATCATCTTTAGTAGCATAATGTTCCCTTATTTGAGATATAATTAACTGAGAATCCCCATGAAATTTTAAACATTTAATACCATGCTTGATAGCAATATCCATTCCCAAGATTAAGGCCTCATACTCAGCAGTCTTATTTGTACTATGAAAATTCAGCAGGAAAGAGTACTTGAAGGTGATACACGATGGGGAAATAAACAAAAATCCAACTCCTGATCCTTCCTTAAAGAATCCACCATCAAAGTACATTTTCCATAGTCCATTTTATTGCAAAAAAAATTCATCCACAATTGGGTCAGTGTTCTTTAATTGTGGCTTGATTTTTTCAACAATGAAATTTTCCATATCAACATTTACATAGCAATTCAACTGGTCAAGTAGAACCAGCTCCACCGTGATAGATGATTGGGGTTCTCTGTACAACTTGACCTCATGTCCATTTACAAGGATAGTTGCATAGGACAAATCTAATTTTGTTTTTCCACCTATTGTTTTTTCCCACTACCTTGACAGAAGCATACCATAATATGGCTTAGTGTCCACTACCACTATATCCATTATGTAAGTTTCTTCAGGGAAGAAGAAATTTTCACCTCAATGTCTTCCAATGTTCCTATCACACAAACTTCCCTATTGTCCATAGCATAGCAATTTCTAGTAGGTGTAGTGACTTGCAAGCCCAATTCCTTCATGACATGATAAGACATCACATTTTCTGCAGCTCCAGAATCAATCATGCATTTTTTTTACCAAGAAACTATTTACCATTAAGGTGACATAAAATGGGTCATCAGATAATGGTTCTTGGGTAATTATATTGCCAATGAAAATGTTAGTAAATTCTTTTTTCTTCTCTTTTCTTTCACTAGTGGAATTTCCTTTCTACTATCATTTGGTTTCAAAGGTATTTTATCTTGGTTTGGAATAGATACATCATCTATCCCTCTTAAAAGTGCCAGAGAAGCTTCTTTGTGCTCCCTTATTTTCTGCATCTCCATGAGCAGGACTGAGACTTTCATTTGGGTCAGAGCATGTTTCATGTCAAAAGGGTAAATTCAGAGGACATATCACTTATCTTTTTCACTTTCTTGGATTTCTCATTGGGTACTAGTTCCTCCTTTTCATCTTCTCTTTCACCATGATCAGAAGAAGGTCCAACTTGTTTTTCATGCTTATCATTTTTATTTTCCTTGACATGAGAATCCTCAGTAACTTGAGCTAAATATTTTCTAACATAGACAGGGGCAGACTTGCCTTGAGCTAGTTGCACTATTCTATTTCTCAGTTTGTATGCATTTCTTTCTTGATTAATTGATGGAACAGTCAAAGACCTCTTTTCCTCATTAGTGGGAGTCTTAAAATGAGAATGTGAGTTGTTACTTCCTACTGTATTTATAGTTGTTTTTGAAACACTGTCAATCTGATCACTTTGATAGGGTGGATTATGTGATTGATATTCAAGACAAGAATTAATTTTTGTACACAAATTATCATAAGATAGTTCAATATCAGAGGACCATGGGTATGGTTTCTTTACTGTGAACATATTTATGGCAAGGCCTTCTTGTTCTCTTTCTTATGTTTGATGAAACAAAGCCTGGGCTACTACACATTGATAGGAAGAATCTGGAATATTGCAAGCATCACACCAATGAGTGTTTTCAACATAGTTGGCACTGTTCCTTTTTAGGGGATCTGGGGTTTCTTTGGATTTTGGGTTATCTTGTCCATCAGGGACTTGTTTTCCATTGTTCCAATTTTTTTTATAAGGGTAGTCTCTCAGGTTAGGTTGTTTATCAAATCTTTGGTTAGTGTACTTATTATCATGATACCCTCCTCTATCATTTTTATCCATTTTGGAAGCAAGGTCTTTCAGTGCACTCACTAGTTTGTCTACTGTATCATCTTCTTTGACATTTTTGTTGGCTGGTCCCTTTTCCTTCCAAAGTTTATTGTCCTCCCTTTTCCCCAATTTTCTCGATGCTCTCCTATTACTTTCAATGTCAATAGCTATCTTATAAGAATCTATTAAAGTGGTGGGGTTCTTATCTTTGAGTAAGTAGGACATTTTTCCATCAGCATCATTGATATAGGTAGTAAGACATACTTCCTCATCTAACCTCAAGACTTGGAAAAGTTTATTCATGGCCTTCTGAAATCTACTATTAAAATCAGCCATACTTTCATTAGGGAACATTTTAATGTTATTAAATTCATTTAACATGTATCTAGAATTTACATGTTCTCTATACTTCTCCCTAAAAGACTTTAAAAATTTATCCCAAGAAGAAATACTATCATTTGGTAAATGTTTGAACCAATCCCTAGCATCTTTTGTTAAAGATTGAACAAAAAGCTTCATAATAACATCCTGATTTTCAATTTCAAAGTCAGTTATCTTATCACTAAAATATTTTAGATGCTCCTCACAAGTAACAACATTATTTCCTATGAACTTGGAGATTTTTTTCTCTTACCTCATTGGGGATCACATTAGGGTGACTAGGAATGCCTTCAAAGAAAAGAGCTTTGTATTTGTTCATATGGACATGTCTCCTTTCGAAATTTCCAAGCACATTGTTGTCACCTGGTCCAGTGGTTCCTCCTTGATTTTGAATAGGTGGGGGAACACTTTGTTTGAGGTTGGAGACTTGAATGCTTGGGTCAGAACCAACAAGCTAAGCATTTGTACTTGAGCCAAAAATTTTAGCATTTGAATTCAAACCAGAAGGTTGCACTTTAGGATCAGCCCCATGATTATTTTGGATTGGGCCAATAGATTTCTTTTTTTGTTGTGTCCCATGATCAACTGGCATAGAGCTACTTGCAAAAGTGTTAGTAGTAGTATGTAGAAAAGCTATCTTCATTCTCATATCAGCTGCAAGAGCCTCTAATTGTAACTTTTCTAGTTGTTTGGCAAGGTCCTCTTTAGCTTTTATAGCTTTTTCAAGATCAATATCAACTTGAGACATTCCTACAAGGATGGTCAAGTTTTTATTAGGATCCTCTATAGTCACACCAACATCCTTTTTATTACCTTTGTTGGGAACCTCCTTTGTATTTGTCTTAAGCTTTGCATTATGGTCAATCTCATATGGGAACAGTTACCTAATGACATGCCCTTGTTTCTCAAACTCATCCTTGTCAGGATTCAAGATTTTATTCAGGGCTTTGTTTCTTAAATCATCAAGGTTACCAAACAATTTTGGATTCAAACCTTTAACCACTTGACTTAGGATTTTAGCCTTGAGGTCATTCCTTCTAGTCTCAGCTAAGAGCTCTTCTCTTTCCACTAATAAGTCATATAGATTTTATCCATGTTTCTTCTCTGCTTCAGCTATTTCCTTTTCTTTTTCTTTCTTTCTCCTTCTTAATGCCATAACCTCATCCTGCAACTTGTCAGAATCATATGATGTTGTTTCAGCAACAAAAGTCTCTTCTGGTGGAGAAATATTTTCCTCTATAGGGAAGAAACCTATATTAGTATTCTCCCCATCCCTGAAGAGATCAAAATTGGTACTAGCTTTATAAGTTTCAATTGGTTTCGTAGGTCCTGCATCTTCAGATGAAGATGACTTTCTTTCTGGAGCTGGGGTTTCCATCCTTCCCTTAGAAGTGTGTTGGGATTCATGTTTGGTTGTACCTCTCTTGGACCATTGTTTTCTCTATGGTGTACAAAGCTCTTCTCCAACATACTTTTCAAGATTTTCTCTAAAATAGCATCTAGTATTCCTTTCTCTACTCATCTTCCAGAACAGACAAATATATTCAACACATTTAATGTGCAATATTGGAGTACACAGAGGTTAGAGTCACCATCTCTTTTTAGAGGACAAATTTATAAAGATTGAGCACCTTTTCCTAACTCAGGTTTTCTTTTATAGTAATAAGTCCAAGTGAAACTTGAAAACAAAGTTTCTTAATGATTCCTCACCTGGTAATCTCAAGAAAATGATTCTCCACTATCTGTATTACTTCAAATCTTCTCTACCTGGTGGATTTTCTAAAACAAATACGGGATTAGAGTAGAGGCTTTACAATTACCATTCACTTCATTTGAGACAAGGTCTGTATCATTTTCAGGACCAAGACCTTCAAATAGTGTACAATGACAGACAAGCAGAACAAACTTGCTTTAATGATTATGAGGAACAATAGACTTATTCTCAATATTGAAAGGACTAAATCTTTCATGAACATGAATCTAGAACATTAAGATATCCCAAGTGGAGTCACCAATTTGTTAGCTATTTTTCTTGTAGAATCAATATGTAATGATAAATTCTTGACTCTTTGTTTCCCAATCCGAATTCATATAGGGAAAAGGCTAATTAACAAGGAAAGGATTCCTTCTTCACTTTGGGCTCCACAAACCTAGGTGGGTGCACCTTTAGCAAATTACTAACTATCAGAAAATTTGATAGTGGATCAAGGATTCGTGATCCTTCTTCTTTTTGGCCACTTGGCTTAGGAAGGCTAACCTATCGATTCAATCTTCAAGGAATCACTACAATGAATTGTATTCAACACAATTATCTAGACATGTATACATTAGATAACAGAAAGTAAAGATTGATTTATATTTCATTGAGTTGATGATAATGACAACTTATCAGAATCTAACCAGTGCCTAATCATGGGCCATAGAGTCACAATAAAACATATATCCACCATAGACAATTTAATTGAAACACAAGTAAAACTTCAGATAAACTGCCTTATAGACTATCCTTTCATTCTTCAACCCCTGTATCAAATTATTGCATAAACCCTAACCCTTTGCAACTATTTGCAATATTTAAACCCTCCTTGAAAGCAACTCACAAATAATGACACAACTACCTTATAACCAGTACATTTAAAATGCCTTACAGATTAAATATACAAGAACTAACAATGAATTCAAAAAGACATCAGTGGTATCAAAATGGAGATTCTATTATATTTTATTAAAGATATCTTGACTTCAGTACATTCAAATTGACTCAAGACTTGAGCTTAAACAAATTCAAAAATCTTCCTCGCAACTTTTATTTTTCCATCCTTTACAATCTGTTACAACTTACTACTTATAGCCAGTACCAGTCATCTTGGAATCATTAAAGGTTAAGGATGCAACAAGCTTTGGATGACCACGTTAAAAGAAAAAATTCAAGAATACAATAGGACAAAATAACAAGTGGATAGGAAAAATCACTTTTGTTACAAGATATTCCAACACATTCTTTGTCCTATGGCCACATGGTGATTGCATTTTCCTTGTACTTGATAGGGGATAGCCATCTGAAGCTCATTGTCTTGGAGGTTGGTGATGTAGAATCTCCACTCTTAACTGCATCAATTGCCCTGTTAGGCTTCATCATCCACTTGCATATCTTCAGCTTCACTCGGATCAACTATTGTGTACTTGTCCTTCTAAGAAGTGTACACCTCATCACTTGGGAAAATGAAACCAAGGATCTCATCTTTTCTACTATTGATATCCTTCCAAGTGGCATGTTCCTTCTCAATCTCATCTGTCCAGAATGCAAAAAATGACCTAGCCTTGCCCACTATCTCAATGGTCTAAGCAAAAAGTAGTGTACTCTCCAAGGTTAATATACTATTAGTTATAACTGCTAGTGCTTCATTCATTTTTTGGTGCCACAACCCTTCATATTTCATGTTTTCATTCTTCCTAAAGAGATTTTGGATTATCTCATATCTCTCCTATGAATATTCCTTTCTTAAGGCCATCACTTTCCTCAGAATAATGTCCCTCCTTATGTCCATGTATAAAAGCAATTTGACACATTTGTGAGTGCCAGTCAATAGTATGTGAACATTGTTTCTCTTCTTATAGGTGGGGTGGAAATTTTTTAACACCCCTACCTTCCCTTTCCATTTATTAACTAGTTGGTCCAAATTGTCTTTATTTTCATTATATTCAGTTACAATATTGTTGACAATTTTCTTATCTTGAGCATATATAGCAGTAGGTACTACTTCATATGTACAATGCATGAGAGAATTGTGAATCTTGTCTACATATTTATTCTTCACCCATGCCTCTACTTGTTTGAATATTATGGACTACTCCACCCACTCTTTCTTCTGCCTTTCATGTTCTACTCTTGTAGCTTTTAGTATGGACTTTTCTTGCTCAAGCTCTTCTATTGTGGTAGAAGTGGATGGTGCAGGGGAAGGAGGGTAAGTGATGATGGGACTTGATGAGGAAGGCTGGTGGGGGTTCTGTGCAATTCTCCTTTGAGGCACCAATTGTACTATTTTCCTTCCTTCCAATAATGCAATTCTATCATCCTTTTTGTAGATATTTAACCCTCTCATTATTACCTCTCATTATTATTTTCTTTCAGGACAAATTCATATTTCTGGTTTGAGCTATCAAAAGCATCTTTTTTCTTTTTAGCTACCTTCAAACTCAAATTATCAATTTGGAAAACAAGGTTAGGTGCCTCCACACTTGAGGTATTAGATACTCTTTTGATGATGAGGCTACATGTTTCCTCAATTTGATCATCTTCATTCATTCTCTTTTTATCATTCTTCTTCAAGGACCAAATTGCTAAAGCTGCGCGATCTTCACTAAACTGGGCACCAATTGATGTTCTAGTAGTGCTTAATGGTTTTTCTTCCTTCCTAACAGCATCAAAAACTATGGCATTAGCCAAATTGCATTGGGGTAAGATGAGGATCCCCTTTTTTCCTTACCAGTTCCCTGCCCTCTTCAGAGGTCATCTTGTCAAACTTACTAATCATCTCCTATTTGACTTCTTTTTCAATGTCATCCTTGCTCTGATCTGGTTGGTCTTCTTGCAACTTCTAGCACTTATCCTTAAACTCATAAATATGAGTTCTCCATAGGAATTTAACAAAGGATCTAGCCTTAACAAAGTTGTCATCTGATAGGAACTCTTCACTAGCCTATTTGGTTACAGGGTCCAACTCCTTACCTGCAAACTCTACCACTATAAGATCTAGATTTATATGTCTAGGTGCTCTGGCACTCCTTCTTGTAGCTCTTTTACATTTAAAAATACTTGTCCTATGTTTTCCATTTGGACCAATTTCTCAGCAATAACTTGGTCATCCATATGTAAAGGGAACTAGGAAGGAGTGTATAACTCACTCTCTTGCTCTTTTCCCTCCATCTTTTGTTTCTTGGGAGAGGGCATCTTTTGGGCATTGGAATATTCTGGCATCTTTCCTTTCTAATCAAAAGATTTATTAATCTTTGGCATGATAGTATTGTACCCTCTCCTTTTGTAAACCACATAGTTCCCAGGTGGGATTACCCTTGTGAAAGTTTGCTCAGAATAGCCTTATCTTTTTCTGGCTCAGCCTCTATTATTTTTTCTTTCTTCTCACTAAGAGTCTACATGATACCTTCAAATAATGTCATAAGGGATTCAATATTTTTGTCCCAAGGTAAAAATTCCATCAAAGGATCATAGGATCTATCAAAATTGTGGAAAATGTCCAAAGACTTCTTGTACACCAGCAATTTTTCTTTCCTAGTCTCGTGGTCACTCAGATCAAAAATATTTCTAACAATATCCTCTAGGAAATTGAACTGGTGATCTAGTGCCAAGCACTTGGTTCTCTTTCTGAACATGCCCATTATGAAGCCCTCATTGTCTGCACACCTGCATACAAAAGTTGCTAGATGGTAGGGCTCAAAATATTTGTCAAACTATGTCCATCCACCTTTTATGGTGATGAAATGGTGGGCTCTTGTAAGGGTAGGGAAAATACTTCCCTTCATTTTTCCTCTTAGAGCTTCTTCTTGTAATCCACCCAATTGTCTCAGAATTTCCTCAATTCCAATATTCAAGGGCACTCTATAGGGCATAACATTTGGGGTTCCCTTGAATCCATAAACCCTTATTAGTGTAGAAATAGGGTACAAAATTACATCTCCCCAATTGTGGGCAATTTTCAATTCTGGGGAAAACTCCATAGGTCTCAATAATCTCATCATATCTGTATGGATCCTAGGATTCTATTTTCATAATGATGACTTGAGCCTTGGAGAAAAAATTCTATCAAAGCATACATAACTAGCTTCTTTTCTATCCCATGATAGATCAGCACTCCACAATTGCATAGGTAAATCCTCATCATCCTGGAACTTAGTGAGGTCCATTTCTTCCTCAAAAATATCAGCACTATTAAATAGAAACATGTGCATCATGAGGGAGTACCACCCCATTGGCTTGAGTATATTTCCATCTTTAATGCCTATTAGACCCTCATGCATATGTCGAGCAATATAAGAAGCATAGTCAAAAACTACTGATAGGTGGGGGTGCAAAATCTGGACCATCATGAGCATGATATGAACTGGCATTATTGCTTCTTTATCTTCTCCTAAGACTAGACATAGGGCACTATACATTTTCTTGGCCTTACCATTGAAATAGTCCAATTTGAATGGCTCTGGTGTGTTTGGGCCCACTACAATCAAATCCCCTATTTTGTTAAAGTACCCTTTCAGAGCCTCATTGCTATAATATTCCCTATGGGTCTAGTATACTTCCTTAAAGTAACTAAAATCAATATCATCCATTTGCACCAATGAGTCACTTAATCTAAAAATTCTTCTGATCTCATCGACTATGACAGTCAATAGCACATTTCCTTTTGCATCCCTTACAACCGTGGATACTCTATCATAAGTGTTGGCTATCAGAGTGAATTGATCTGTATCCATGAACACCTTGGGTGTTATTAATTTTCCCACATCTAAATCCCATATGTTACAATCTAGGGAAGGAGTGTTTCTCTGGCTATAAGCAGTTCTAAACAAACTTAAACCATTGATACTAGTTTTGATATCTTTAGCCCACCTACCTGAGTCATATAAACCCTCCCCTATTCTGAAATGGGGATGTGTTAAAACTATTATCTTAACCTGGGTTGCATCACCCGTGGACCCCTTTAATTGTTGCAGAAGGTTCTCTCTAAAATTTCTTTTCTGATAATCTACCTCTCTAGAGAGTTCAATCCTAGGGGCCATTTTTGAATCTAGGGATTTTACTGAGACAATATTCAGATTTAAATGAGAATTCTGAAATCTTTTCAAATTTAAAATCTTACTGGAAGCCTGAATTTTATTGAATTAGATATAGCTTACCCATTCTGCAATCTTGTCGCAAGCAGCTGAAATTTGCTGCAATTAGTTCTTCACTTGAATGATTTTGGTAAATTATGGAGAATTCAAGTTTAAGTGATGAATTATACTACTTTAATCAAATTAGTCTTTTGCATTGAATTGAATTGAAGTGGCCACATGTTCTCCAATCAATTTTATTGCTTCAAACTTGAGGCTTAACGGCTCACTGAAACTCATTTTAATAACTTTGAATCTGGGTCGTAGATCTCAAACATCATCTCCTTCATCTAACGGTTCTTTTCTTTTCCCAAAAATAACTATTCATTTAGGACATGTTTCAGCATGAATTAATCACTTACATGATATATGTCATGCTTCTTTTCCTTATGTGATTGATTCCACCGTTAGATTCATCTTAACTTGTCTGTAAGTTATTTCATCTTGAGTTTACTGACTATGGCTGCAACATCATCACCTGGGACACACGTCAACATGACTTAATGGCTTAATCGCTAGATCTTGATTACTTTTCCTTTAATCCATTAATCAAACCATCTGATCTTTTCACACTTGCAACCTTATTAACATGGTTTCCGTGCTATACAGGACCCACCTTTTATGCCACATGTCACCACAACTTAATCGCTTATCAATTAAATCTCGTTTACTTTGCCTCTAAGTGATTAAGCTGACTGTTGATTCTTTTTGTATATTCTCTACCTTTAATCCTTCCTTTACAACCTCAGTTAAACCCACTAGGACACATGGTGTCATGGCTTAATGGCTTAGATGATAGATTTTGATCAGTTTCTCTTTAAGCCATTAAGTGAGCCGTAAGATCTTCAGCAAGTTCTCCAACCTTTAACCTATGGTCAACTTCAACTTTAGTGGAATACACATCATCAACTAGAAACATGTCAGAACCGATCAATGGCTTAGGTGATAGATCTTGCACATCTTTGATATAAGCCATTAAGTCATCTGTTGGATCATAATCAAATTGTCTATACTTTAATCATCACTTTCTCAGAATACCTGGGTCCACCAAGTGCCACATGTCAACACCGCTTAATTGCTTAACCATTAGATTTTGTGCATCTCACCTTTACATGATTAAGTCAACTATTGATTCTTTCTAAGCTTTAATCTCCTTCATATGCTTCCTGCGACAGGACCCACACCACTCCATTTTCCATGCGTCGACACCACTTAATGGCTTACATGATAGATGTTGTGCATCTTGGGATTAAGTGATTAAGTTTGTCGTTCGATGAAACAAGATCTACCCACTAATTAACTAAGAACCTTTATGACCATCGAACCCACCAGAGACACGTGGTGTCATGGATTAATGGCTTAGATGATAGATGTCATTTACTTTAGGATTAAGCCATTAAGTGGGCCGTCAGATTAAAACAAACTTTCTCAACAGATAATGAATTTAATTAAAACATCAACAGACTTTGAACTTAGGGAAAAATATTGGACCATGCCATTAGGATAGACAACTTAATGAAAATTAACAACTTAAAAGGGACCCATTCAAGACATGACTTAAGTGATAAAAGTAACATGAAATTAGAAGACATTTCAATGCTTACGGTTTTTATGACCAAATTTATACTAGGAGACATGAAACAAGGCTTTTCAATGCTTTAAATAGGTTAGGGACTTAGAAACAATTCTTGCAGAGGCACATGAACAATTCTAACCATGATTTTAAACCTTTGGATAAAATGAATGATAGGAGACTTCAAAATTTTACATGGCATACTCCAAACAAGAAATATTACCAACATAGTCGACTGGACAGTATAAAGTAAAAATGAAAGTTATAACCTAACTTGTATAAAGCACCACTTGATGACCTATCTATTCACCATTTGACAAAGAGAGAGCTAAGGAGATCAAAGACCAGGAGCATTCAAACTATTCTACATTTTTCGTGCGTGATCGATTGGATCATAACACTCAAATTTCAGCAAAAGAAAGGTATTTTACATCATCTAGCTATGGATGCACTCACCATTTTCAATATTGTTGATCATCCTAGATACAAATTCAAGAAACATTTGTATAAGTCTTGTGAAGAGGATCTGGAAGGAGCATTTTCACAAACCCCACATGGTGTATTGCATGTAGAAGACATTAGGGCTTACATACATTGTAAGTATGATACATTGGGAGACAATGAAATATTCAATGAAATGGAAAATACGACCGAAAAAGGAATCATGAACGAAGAATTCAAACACATTAGTCAGTTGAGAATAATGAAGATTATGGATTTATGTGAATTTTATGAAAATGAATGGTTTAAGATATTGATGAGTAGGGTTCATGATCAGTTTAAATGTATTGGTGACCAACCTGTGAAGATTTGTAGTGACCTAATTCATGAGGTCACTAGATTAGACAACACTAGAGTTATACCTATTACAAAGGAGAATGTGAAGAAAGAAGTCAAAACCCTAACACATTCTAAATGGGACAAAAGGGAAATCATAGTAAATGATATCTTATAGCAAGATGTGAGATTGATTGCCATGATACTCAGATATAAATTATACTATAGTAGCAGACCTAACTCAGTATCTTCTAGAGTAATCATGATGGCATGGAGAATGGTGAAGGAAAACATAAAATATAACCTATGTGAAGTTCTGTCTCAGAAATTTCTTGAGAATGTGAAGCTAGTGAAGAAGGATCGAACTAAAACTTTCAGATTTGGTTCATTTTTGATGCATATGTTCATTCATATTGAGCACAAGTTTCCTGGTTTACATCCTAGTGGTTGGAAGTCTAGAGTACCCACTGGCATACTAATTTCAAAGAGTTACAAAAGACAGAACACTACTTGGGTAGATGGAGAACTATTTTCTATGATCAAAATTCTACATAAACAAATGAAGAAAAGATATAGGTTACATGGGGACATTATGGAAAAGTACAAGGATGCAATCTATTTCATGGTTGAAACTGATAGTGTATTTTTTGAAGTAGTTACACCTAGAAAGAAGTGGTGTTACCCAATGGGCTATGAAGTGAGTTTTGAAGTACTCACCATGCAAGTGGAACATGTTCTTGCATCAAAAGTTAATACAATAGAAGAAAGATGGGGAACTTATGAAGAAAAATCAGCAAAGGTGAAAGAGGAATAGTCTAGAGGACCGGGGAAAAGGAAAATTGCTAACCTTATTCATGATCATGGTATAAAAGCTGGACTAACAAAAGAGGGATTGAAATGAGCCAAGAAGAAGATGGCAGAGAGATCTCTTGGAGTAGCAAGTGGAAACACTGATGCCCCTTTCACCCCTGAGGTAGTTATGGTAGATAGTCCACCTCCTCCACAATAGAAAACAGAGCAAGCAAAGGTTGTCACTCCTAGAGATACAAGATCAAGTAAGACTAAATAACCTAAAGAGAAAAAAACAGTAGGAGAAGAGAAGAAAATAGAAAAAAAAATTTGGAAACCTGACATGAAGATGCTAGAGAAAAGAGCATTAGAGAAAGGTAAATTGGTTATAATTGATAAATACTATGACAGATATGAGGAATCAAATAAGATGAAGATTGAAGACATTGTAATAGAGAATTTTCTTACTTTCAAGAAGACCCTTTTAGAAATTGAAGGAAGTATACCTATAGACCTGTATGAAAAATTGGAGAACATAAAACACTTGGCATAGATTGAGGATGATCAGAAAAGAAATAAGGAAATTGATAACATGTTGCCTATGTTATTAGTACAAGAGAGGGATAGTATATTCAAAGAATTGAAACCTCTGTTAAGAACCAAGATTATACTATTGAAAATAATGGCGAGGAAGTATGATGAAGTGAATGAGGAAACTCAGAAGGCATTAGAGAAGATTCTAATGAGTTCTACCTCTATCAAGCCCTCACCTCCTAAAACCACATCGCCCACACAATTGGGAATGGATGAGAGATCTAAGGTGACAGAGACATCTACAAAGAGGAGAAAAGAAGACCCTCCACCAAATTTCTATGTCTCTGGTGTGGTAGTGACCCTTGACCCCTCACAAGATGAGAAGGACCCTTTTGCAAGAAATTTGGACACATCTATTGTAGATGAAGGAGAACAGAAAGAGGAAGTTGAGCAGAAAAAGGATGATGAATAGAAGATAGAACAATAAGGAGATGAAAAGAAAGAGGTAAACTCACCATCTATTTCATTGTTGGAAAGAAGTGATATAAATGTGGATAGCATGGATGAAGTCAAATTGGTAAAACTGGCATTTACTGCATTAAACAAAGCAAAGGAAAGATCTAGGAAGAAAGGAGACAAGAAGGAAAAAGTGATTACAAGAGCTATTGATACTATGAAAAAATTGCTTCTAATACCTCTAGTTTTCCATCACAAAGATAAAATTGAGAACTTGAAAATTACACTTGATGAATTTGATGGGCACTATGAAAATTTGTTAAAGATTGCAGAAGAGAAGGCAAAGAAGACATATTCAGAGAAGAAGCTAACAGAAGTCTACAAGTCCATCATACAGGACTTAGGCATTATAAAAACTTGTTTGACAAATGCAAAGAGTTTTATTGGGCATGGGAGAAAATTGTTTATCTATTGCATGAATTCAATTAGGCATGTTCAGAATGTTGAGGACATTATTGCTAAGGAGAGGGAAACTCTAAACAATTTGATGGATGGTTTTGGAACATCTTCATAATCCACAACAGAACTAGACACATAATTTACAAGGATATTGGCCAACCTCAGTGTATTGGATAATGAAAAAGAGAGAGTATTGAAAATATTTAATTTGCTGAGGAGCTTTGTCACTCTGAAGTTATCCATACTTGAAGCTCCTCTCTTAGATTGGGATAAAGTTGCAAATTCATTGACTAATGGTTTACCCACAGAATTGAAAGAAGATGAAACTGCATCATTTGCAATGAATGGTTTGATTCACATCAGTCAGATATTGTTCAAGACACAGAGTACAAAAGTGAAGCTTTTGGAAGATTCTTTTCAGGATATTCTGAAACTGGTAAGAAAGAACTAAAACTTATTGCTTTATATGCACTTTTGTCATTGTTTTCAAAGGGGAAGAAGAGAAGAAAAAAATGATGAACATAAAATATATAATATAATAAAATAAAGAGAGAAGAATATGGAGAAGAGATAAGGAGAAGAAGAGATAGTTGCATTTGGTTGGAACACTTAGTCATTTTTTTGTTAAGTGTTGCAATCAATGCCAAAGGGAGAGATTATTGGCAAGTGATCAAATTTAGTAATTATGATTCACTTGTTGGTTTTCATTTATGGAAACACATCTAGGTTTAAGTTTTATTACTTTGAAGATAAGTTTTGATGACTCAGAAATCGACTAAGTATAGTAGTAGAGATACAAAATTATTTTAGATGTCGAAGATAGAGATCAATGAATTAGGGAAAGAGAGATTAGAGGAAAATAGTATGGAGTATGTATGACCTCCACCTAAGATAGATTTGGATTTGGTTAAGTCTATAATGAGTTAGAAGGATTTGAAGATAGACAAACTACAGAAGAACAATGATACCGAGCAGTTGGACAGCAACGAAGATTGAGGGAGTATGACTTAGACTCCAGGAAATCAAAGTTGTATTTTGGTTTTTGAGAGTCTACACATTGAATATGAAAGAGTGCCAACTATAAATTTAGTGTTTTCTATATTAAATTTATTTTGAATTGAAGGCCGACTTTGTAATATTTGTAATATTCATTTTGAGAGCCGACTTTGTAAAGTTGTGAGATATATATGTAAGATCTTTTGGTAAAGATTGGATGAAGTTTAGTAATAGTTATCTGGAAGAGAAGATATGCGAATGGAAGAGCATAGAATGACAAAGATCATTGAAGAACTATAAAATAAATATAAAAGCATTAGCGATGCTTGTTTTTGTTCATGACTGAGAACTTTTGTAACTAAATTATATTGTAAGAGTTGTAAGCTTAGAGGTCCCTAATAGGGTGTTGTGAACCTTTAATAGGGTTTTTATTCCTCTAACAAGGAAATGTACTATGCAATATTTATCTCCTAACAGGGCTAGGTCTCCTTATAGGGACATTATACTTTAGTGCATGCTTGTGGGTATCATCCCCACCAGGGTTTTCCCTTGGCCAGGGTTTCCTCATAAAAAAAACATGGTGTTATGATTACTGTGTCATTTTCTTATGTTCTTTTCTTTACTGAAAATGTATGATTAATGTTTAAGTGGTTGAAGAATTAAATAAAGTGCTATTATACTGATTCACCCCCCCTCTCAGTATAATCCAATCCTAAGAAGAATAACTTGTGTATTTAGGTTATTTTTTATTTTAGATAATGGTTTGTAGATGGATCCTAAGAAATTAGAAGCTATAATTAGTTGGCCTACACATGAGAATGTCAGTGAGGTAAGATCATTTCATGGATTGACAAGTTTTTATAGGAAGTTTATCATAAATTTTAGTTCTATTTGTAATGCTATGGATGAGATAATGAGAGGAGACAAAAGATAATTCAAATGGACACATGGAGCTGATAAGATTTTTAAGACTTTGAACAAAAGGTTTTTGAATTACCTGTGTTAGCCTACCTGATTTTTAGCCTTACCTGATTTAAACAAGGTATTTCAAGTTGAATGTGATGCAAGTGGAAGTGTAATAGGAGTTGTTTTGACTGAAGAAGGTAAACATGTTTCTTTCTTAAGTGAAAAGTTGAATGATGCTTAAAGGAAATATTCTATCTATGCTCAATAATTCTATGCTATTGTTCAAGCTCTAAATAAATGGAGACATTATTTGATGTTGAGTGAATTTTTGTTATATATTGATCATAAGGCTTTACAATATTTGGGTAGTTAGAATAAGTTGAAGTAGAGACTTACAAAATTGGTAGAGTAATTATAGAATTTCACATTTGTGATAAAGCATAAGAGTGTAGTTTATAACCAAGTTGTTGATGCATTGAGTAGAAGAAGATCTTTGTTGACTTAAATGAGAATTGAGGTTCTTGGTTTTGACGACATGAAGCAT
The DNA here is from genome assembly GCA_018584345.1 of Thuja plicata. Lineage (NCBI taxonomy): Eukaryota > Viridiplantae > Streptophyta > Pinopsida > Cupressales > Cupressaceae > Thuja > Thuja plicata. The sequence continues at coordinate 3,479,274 of MU225078.1, forward strand.
TTGTATGAAAATGACCCTAATTTTTTGGAGCAGTGGAGAATGTGTAGAGAACATATTCCAAATCAACCAAGTAAGTATGAATACTATTTCATTCAAGATGATATGTTGTTCAAAGGTATTCAGTTGTTCATACCAAGAGAATAAATGAGAAATAATCGAATCAAGTAAAAACATAGTAGTGGTTTGGCTGGACATTTTGGTATTGATAAAACATTGAGTTTACTTAAGGAAAGGTATTTTTGGCCTCAGTTGTATAAGGATGTTCACAAATTTGTGAAAATTTGTGGAGTTTGTCAAGTTGCAAAAGGAGTAAGTCAAAATACTAGATTGTATACACTGATTTATGTTCCTGAGAAACCTTGGACTGATATCAACATGGACTTTGTTCTTGGCTTACTGAGGATAGTAAGAGGTAATGACTCCATATTTTTTGTTGTGGATAGATTTTATAAGATGAAACATTTCATACCATGTAGAAAAAAATCATACATAGTACATATAGAAAATATTTTATTTAAGGAGATCGTCAGATTGCATGAATTAACAAAGAGTATCATCTCTTACCGAGATAGTAGTTTTTTTAGCTATTTTTGGAAAATAATTTGGAAGAATTTGGACACTAAGTTGAAGTATAGTTCTACATTTTATCCACAGACTGATGGACAAACAAAGGTTGTAAAATGAAGTTTGGGTAACTTTTTGAGATGCTTAGTTGGAGACACACAGAGTAATTGGGATTTGATATTAGCACAAGAAGAGTTTGCATATAATAGTTTGGTGAATAGAAGCACTGGAAAGAATATTAGGAATAATAGTCCACCAAAACAACTAAGAGGGGTGGGGGCGAATTAGTTTTGAGATAAATTATTAAACATTAGACTTTATAAACAAAAACTTTAATGCAAATGATAACACAATAAATGCCAACACAATAACACAATCCTTTGTTGTTGAGGAAATCCAAGAATCATAAAAAAATATTCCTTAACATGTTTTTTTCCATCCCTTAAGCTCGCATAACCTGAATGCACATCGCTCGTAAGTTATACTCAAAATACAGAGACTAACTTTGTCAAAGATCACTGTAAAAGTCCAGTACCCAGTCTTCACTAAAACATTTGTAACTCGTCTAGTAGACAATATTAAGTCATGCAACCTTAGGAATAAGATCACAACATATCCCTGTACACATCACCCTCTTCTCTCATTTTAAATTAACCGTATAGTGTCTATACACTTCTATCAGTCATCAAGTAATAGTAATAACCAATCTGTTCTACCTCCATAGAAACATATGTTGACATTAGTGAAAAAACATGAATGCTAAAAATATCATCAACAACCAATTCTAATAATCTCCCCCTTTGGCATTGATGATAACATATGGGAAAATCCATCAACCCAAAATTACTCTCTCAATATAATCTTCTCAATATTCTCATCACAACTCTCCCTAAAGAAGTAGGGATTTTATCATAGAATCTATCTCCCTTTGAAAATAATGGAAAAGGGTGCCACAACACTTCTTATTTCCTCTTCAAGGTTTATATTTTTTAAATCTTTATGTCTCCAACTACTAGGTGCAAAATCATCCAAATATGTTTTGTAATGTTCCTATGATCACTCCCCCTTAAGGAGTAGATCCATACATCAAGTCCAGAAAATGATATAGCTTTGAAATCCACCAGACTGATGCATTATTGTATCAATTTATTTCTTGCAAGGAGGGGCTCACACCCCAAGTATACCTTTGAGATTCTCAAAGGCATCCTTTGGCAAAGATTTTGTAAATATATCTGCTATTTGTTCCTTTGTGCTGATATACTCCAATCTAATCTCCTTCTTTGCTACCTTATCTCTCAAGAAATGATACTTAATCAAAATATGTTTAGTCTTTGAATGTATTACAAGATTCTTTGACATATTCACTTTTCTATTTTTATAACAATGGATAACCACTAGCTCATCAAAAGTCATCCCAGTGTCCTTCAACATTTATTTCATCCAAACAATCTGTGTGAAATTTATAGCAGAAACAACATACTCAGATTCAATAGTACACCGAGTTATACAATCATGGTTTTTACTTAGACAAGAAACCAATCTTTCACTAGTACATTTGACGCACATTTCTGACCAAGCATTAAAATGGTTTTGCTTGGTCAGTTTATAGAAGGAAAAATATAAATTTTTTTTAATCCATTCCCATGTTGGTCAGAATTACAACAACCATGACATGTCGTCATAATTACGACCAACATGGGCATATAAATTTTGAAAAAAAAAGATGGTTTCAATTTATTTCATTTTGTTATTCCGCAAAGCAGAGCTAAAGGTGGGAAGGAGGGCACACATAATGCATCTGTCGACACCACCTGTAAGTGTTCGATTTTGGATGTGTGTTTGTATTTAATTTGAAGTTCATTTTAATTTTGACCTATTTTCCATTTATATGGATAGTTGAGAAATTATTACTAAATTTCCCTTTTCCACTCCACAAATATGCTCAAGATCTTCCTATGGTTGGCACCCATGATCGGGTAACAGTCTCAAACTTTGGATGGGGTTGCCTGTTGATTAACTAGTTGAATTTGTGAGACCTACCATAGACAACCCTTGTTTTACTCCTTTATTTTCTATCCTTTCAATGATTATACATTTAGGTATAATTTGACTATTAGAGACTTTTATGTATTTGAGGATCTATGAAATCCTATGTTATATATTGAGTACCTGATTATGTAATCAGGGTACACTTGAGATACTATATGTTTGATTCAATTTCATTTTATGATGATGTCATGTATGAGATTTATTGTGTAGAGGTAATTATGATGGGATTTGGTTTAGGAAACCGATGATATATTTATTTAAGTTCAAATGCAAATATATTTTATATGCAATATATTATTGATGTCATATTATGATTTCATATCATGTTATTTTGGACCTACTGATGTGTGCATTGAGTGTGCAAGGATAGTTGACCATGGATCTAAATCGAGGACCCAGTATTAGAACCTATGTGAAATTTTATGCATTCCAAGGTCCTGTTTATACAAAGAAACATGAACATCATTGTATATGTGGTTTATTCATAAATGTGATTTGCATGTGTGTATTTAAATTAGTTGGTGTTAATGTGAATAAGCCATGTCATTTGTTTTAATATATTATGCCAATTTTGGCAATTTTTGCAATTAATATTGGCATGGCTAGTTATGGGAACCATGGTTAGGTGTAGGGTTAACTAAGGTTATCTAAGTGTAGTACCCAAGCTTACCAAAGGTAAGAAGTTTCTAGATGGTCAACTTGACTTAGAAATCTGTGGGTTAACTTTAGGTATAGTTTAGAAGGATCTTTTAGGCTCCCAGAAGGTAACCGGGGTTAGTTTTAGCTACCACACTTGGTACCCTAGGGGTTAGGGGTCATTTTCAGCCATAAATGAGCCTCTAAACTTATTTATTTCTCTCGTAAAGTCTCCTTTTTAAACTTGAGCAAATTTGAAGAGGAGTGTAACTTTGGTTAACCTCTCTCTTCTTTCCAAGTTGCATTTAACATCATTCATGCAGAATGAAGGCAAGTGAGAAGAAATAGATGGTTAGGGTCACCTCACCTTTGGGTTAGTCTTGGTCATGTTGGAGGTTTTCCTATATAGGAAAGGTCTTAAGAAGATTTAGGTGTTCACCCACTCTTTATTCTTAGAGATAGATTCCAGATATGAGGGAGCCCTTTGGAGAAAGGAACTTGGAAGGAAAGCTCTTCTCAACTTTCAATTCCCCTTTAGTCTTGGGGTAAGGTTGGTTTTCTTATAGAGTAATTTTTCTTGGTTTTGCATGTTCTTGAGCTTGAAACTCCATTAATGGAGTCCTATGTATTTTTTTTAAAAGTTATTTTGAGTTCTTGGTGTTTTATTTTGTTGTGATTTTATTTGTCAGTTATTTTTAATGGGTTTATTCAAGACACACTCACCCTTGGGAGGGAAGAGTAACCTTGAAGGGGTGGTAGGAAATGACTCCATTTTATTGTAGAGTCTCACATGTGTGGATGCAAAGACATGGGGTTTTACGATACCCATGATGCCAAGTATGGCCTGAGGGCTTTTGGGGGGGCATAAAGAGGTATATTTTATGATTGTATCTTGTGAAGATGGTCATTCTAAGTCCATGCGTGTCTTGAGATTTCTATTTGTATACTTTTCTTTCTCCTACTATGAGGTCTACCAATACCCATATTTTCAAGAAGGCCTCTTGGAGACCTTCATCTTGTTCTACCATGTGATAGTAGATTTTCACTGTTTGGATGTATTTGTTGATGGTTTTTGTAAGGTGTGTCATGTCTGTTTGTCTATTGTTCCATTGCTAGATCCCCAAGCTCGGGGTGGCCTTGAAAAGGCCTAGGTATGAGCTTGCTGGATGTATGAGCTTGCAAATCATCCTTAAGTGGAAGATGGGAACAACCAAAAAATATATAATTGTAACCTATGTTATTTTTAAGGTTTTCATTATTGAAAAGTTTGTATAATGACTATTAAGGAAATATGTAGCCTATTATTATTTAATTTAGATTTTTTTTTTTTTAAAAGAGCTATTAATGCATAACAAATTTACAAACTTTAAATATATTAATTTCTTTTAATATTAGACATTTAAATTCTAAAAGGATTTTTCTTAAATTAGTAATTAAGTATATTGTTTTTTAACGTAGTTTAATTAATAAATTATTCATTATAACTTAATAAACTATTCCTTTTTATCGGACAACTTAGATATCATTTTCATCCTCAAGTGGGCCTAGACAACCCCTTTTCCCCATGATAAATATCTATTAAGGGTATTATCATTAACTTTGACCAAAATCATGCATTGTTGATTATTGGTCAACCGTGGTCAAAATTTCTCTAGTCGTCCCAATTTTTGTACCAGGTGTTCATTGTACCCCCCAGGACCTAGGATTTTAGTTTTGCATGTTTCGGAGATAGTTGACTTTTTGGTTCAACTCTAGTTGACTTCTGTGTCAAATGTCTTGATTTTCATGTGTGATCCTTCCTAAGGGCTTAGCGAGCCCTAGAAACTTCATTTCACATAATTCAAAGTATATTTGACTTTTGGTCAACTTTGGTCAACTTTTGGTCAACTATCTCGATTTGTGTGTTGATCACAGTATGTAACTTAGGGATCCCTGTAGGATAGTTCTAGATCCTATCCTAACTCATATGACCTTTATGGTTACTATTATTTCCTCTGCACCATTTTGTGTGCACTTTTTACCTTCAAGGTAGTTTAGTTAACCTTTAAGCATATTTTTTTAAAATTTTGATTGTGTGTTTTTCCCCAACTTTTGGGCATGACATTTTGGTATCAAAGCTAGATTTAGCAACATTGGGATCCTAACCCACTGCATTAACACCAAAATTTTCCTTGTATGTGTAGATGCCTTCTGTCACTCGTCAGACCCATAAATAGGGATGGGATCAAAAATGTACTCTCATAGCTTGTGAGGAGGTACAACCTGAGGTAGAGGATCACAGGGGAAATCAGAGTCCACCTCTTGAACCACCTGCTAATCCTAATGCAGCACTACTTAGGACTTTCAGAACTTGGCTGGATTTTTCTAGACCATATGCCTCTAGTGATTAAGCAGAGAGAGAAACAAAACTTGGAAGGACATGGGTTTTTTGATAGAGAAAGGAGTAGGAGCCCATCTCCTAGGACTGGGGAGAATCATTTTGAGTAGGAAGTAGGCTCCATTAGAGGACCATCGACTATTCTGAGGATGGAGGATCAAAGTTTTGATAGAGCACCAGATATTGGGAGTCAGATCATAGAGTTGATAAAGTTTAGGCCACCTCCATTCTTAGGACAAGCAGATGGGGTAGGTGCATAGGCTTGGATTTTAATCCTTGAGATGTGTTTTGGGTTGCGTAACTATGGTAGCAACTGATGTCACACACCTAGGCTTTCTCTCTACCCTATTATTCTATAAGGTCTCCTTAGGAAAACTCTCTAACCTATTAGGGTTCTATATCCAACCCTACACTCCTTAGGTATCTTCACACAAGATCCTAACCTTTTACCTACTGTACACCAATGAATTGATCAAGAATGCTCCACTCTGTAACACAAGCTAACTAGGTCTTTCCTAGTCTCAAACTTCAATAATTGCATCAATTCCTCTTTGGACTTAGCTCCATGTAAGGATAGGAAAACAAGAGCTCCAATGGTTCCATTTTAACACCTACATACACCATCCACAAACACACTACAATCGATTGCTTCAAATGCACCTTTCTCACCCCAAATAGGGCTATAAGCCAATTAGGCCCTTTTTAGCCTTTTTGAGTATATCTTGAAATTTTCCCACACAAGCCTCAAAAAGGGTTTATGATTCGAACACCCTTTATTGAGTACCTTGAGATTTCTAAGATCTCCAATCCTCAAGATGTCTATACAACCCTTCCTACAATCATGCCTAAAAATCAGGGTTTTAGGGCTTATTGACAGTCTGAATAAATGAGTGTTCTTTCAACACACAAAATAAATCCTCCAACATTTTCCTTCAAATTTTGGGTCCTTCACACATTACTCTATCCCTCCATGAGTTTTGGTTGAAGCAATCAATGCATTCAACCCTCCTTACATCATTTACAATGTATCTCAATCCCTAGCCATGCACAGCAGGCTCGCCTAGGGCATCATTGCAAAAATAGTAAAACCAATTTCTTAGGCCCCTCCTTCTATACAAATAATGTACATGGAGTCTCCTCACCCATGACAAGAGATCGTATAGAACCTACGGTGGCAAGTTGAGTTAAGACTCCATTTGTCCAACTTGCCTGGTTTAGACCAGCGACGGGGCAAAACACAAAGAGTTTAACTAAACCAATGCAAAAAATTCAACTTAACAAAAGAACTCCACACACAATATTAAGATAACCTACTCTATATCAAGTAGCAGCTATAGACTGAAATCTAATCCATCTAATTACTAAAATCAAGAAAATTCACTAAATTGCTCTAAAAATTGCACACACAGAAAATATTGTATATTCAAATTGTTCACCAACCTTACTTACAGGTTGAGGAAGGCCTCTTATACTTGTCCCCATCCCCAATCCAATGTTTTCAGATAGTTATAATAACCATTTGAGTGAAAATTCTCTTCTTGCATAATTTGTTGTCAATGACAACATTGACAATTTTGACAACTTTCCACAATATTTGGAAATCCACTCTAAACCTTGTTCTAAGACCATGAACATATCATAATATACTTAGGTAGACCATTCCTACCTCCCTTAGGTCCTAAAACACTTTCTTTCTAAATTTGACCCCTATGTGCTTGATTCACACCATTGCCACAACATTGGCAATTTGGGTCCACCTTGACACTTGTCATTTAAAAGAACAAACAAACTTGTAAAGACCTTCCCTAAAGACCTAACACACACCTTAGGACACATCTATTCCTATTATTCAACTAGTGGTCTGGCTAGAACCACTACAAGCTAAAAGAACTCTAGAAACCCTAGGTCACCAAAGAGCCTTACCTAGGTGCTTCTGCATCATACTCCCCCACAAAGGGAAAGTCAAGTCACTCCTGTAGAAAATAAAGAGTCAAGAATTCCTAGCTTCTTTAAGTTAGATTGTGCAATATTTGAAGCCTCTGATTCAGGTTTATCTTTCCACTTGATAAGGTGTTCCATATACACCTTGTGTCTAGTTGTCTTTTGCACTCTTGAATCCAAAACTCCCTCAGCTACCAATTATTGTTTGGTAGACACCACATCAGGGTCTACATCACTTTTAACTCCTTGATTTTGTTGACTGATCTCAGTCAATGGACCTTTAAACTGAACTAGGTCTTACACATTGAAAGTAGAAGATATATTCAAATCAGAAGGTAATTCTATCTTGTAGGCATTAGCCCCATATTTAGCTAGGACCTTGCATGGTCCTACTCTATTCATCTACAACTTAGGAGGGACTCCCTTCTACATTATTGACTTGTTCAAATGAACCATGACATAGTCTCCTAATTGAAATTGGATATGTTTCCTCTTCTCATCCACTTTGCCCTTCAACTTTTGTTGATTGTCATGTATAGTTTTCTTGACCTACTCTTGGATCTCCTACATAGTGTGGGTGAAGTCCTCAGAATGCCCACTCTTGCACTCCATTCCTCCAAGATCCCTAAGCTAACAAAATCCCCTAGGATGCATCCCATAAACTATTTCAAATGAGATTCTCCTTGTCATCCTGTTCCTACTGTCATTATAGGCATACTCTGCCTGAGGTATGACTACATCCCATGTCTGACCATATTCCTTGGTTAGGCACCTTAATAGGCTACCCAAAACCCTACTAACCACCTCAGTTTGACCATCAATCTGTGAATGGTATGCTGATCCAAAAGAAAAGTTTGTACCCAATCTGTTCCATGATGTTTTCCAAAAATGGCTCATGAACTTAACATCCCTATCAGATACAATACTTAAGGGTAGTCCATGAATCCTTACAACTTCTTTGAAGAATATCTAAGCTATGTGACTAGTATCACTAGTAGTCTTGCATGGAATGAAATGCCCCATCTTGCTAAATCTGTCAACTACTACATATATATTATCATAGCCTTGCTTAGTCTTTGGTAGACCCACTATGAAGTCCATGCTCACACACTCCCATGGTCTATTTGGAACAAGTAGTGGTTGATACAAACCTGCATTGCTACTAACCCCTTTACCTTCATGCATATTACACATTGTTCCACATATTTAGTGACATCCTTTGTCAACTTAGGCCAATGATAAAACCTCTGTACTAACTCCAAGGTCTTGTTTACACCAAAGTGTCCACTCATGGATCCATTATGCTTCTATTTTATGAGATTCATTCTCATAGAACCCCTTGGAACACATAACTAGCTTCCTCTGAATAATAGTCTATTATGCAATGTGAACTCAGAGAATTTTCTATGGAAGTGTTTCTAAAAATCATGGCACACTTGATATGCCTCACTAAAATCTTCATCTTCTTGATAGAGGTCCTTAAAACTCTCTATGCCTATACTATTCAACTGAACTTCTTAGACTGTCAAGAGTCTCCTACTTAGTGCATCAAAAACCTTATTCAACTGACCCTTCTTATCCTTGATGGTAAATGTAAAGGCTTGGAGATATTCCATCCATTTTAGATTCCTATTACTCAACTTCTCTTGTGTATTGATGTAGCTAAGGGTCTAGTTGTCAGCAAATACCACAAATTCCTTAGGTAAAAGATAGTGTCTCCACTTTCTTAATGACTGCACTAGAGCATATAATTCTAGGTCATAATAAGGGTATTTATTCTTAGCTTCATTCAGCTTCTCACTAAAGAAGGCCACTAGTCAGCCCTCTTGACTTAACACACCTCCTACTGCTATGCCACTTGCATCACATTCAATAGTGAATAAATTATCAAAACTAGGCAATTTTAAGATAGGTTGTGTAGATACTTGCCTTTTCAACATTTTAAATGACTTCCTAGCTTCTAAGTTCCATCTGAACTTAGCCTTTCCTCCACCCTTAATAGTCTCCAACAATGGTGCACATATACCACTGAAATTTCTAATGAATTTCCTATAAAATTGAGCTAGGCCATGGAAACTCCTTACCTTAGTTGTTGTAGGTGGTGGCCAATTTAGTATAGCTAACACCTTGTCTTGGCCCATCTTCAAGGATCCCTTAGATACCATAAATCCCAAGTAGACAAGCTCTTTCTTGAGAAACTCACACTTCTCCAAATTAATGGCTAGTTCTCTTCATGCAACTTCTTCAACACTGATTCAACATGCTTGATGTTGTCTTCCTTTATTCTACTATAGATCAATATATCATCAAAATATACCACCACAAACTTACCTATGAAGTCCTTAAGAACTTCATTCATGAGCCTCATGAATGTGCTACAAGCATTTGTGAGGCCAAATGGCATCACAAGCCATTCATACAACCCATCAGTTGTTTTGAATGTTGTTTTCCACTCATCTCCCTCCTTGACCCTTATCTGATGGTAACCACTTTTCAAATCCAACTTGGTAAAGTACATTGCCCCTCTAAGAAAATCCATAAGATCTTCTATCCTAGGTATTGGAAACATGTATCTTATGGTGATCCTGTTAATTTCCCTTGAATCAGTACATAGCCTCCATTTTCCACCTTTCTTTGATGCTAACACCACAGGGACTGTACATGGGTTGATACTCTTTTTAATCAAGCCTTGATCCAATAATTCTTGGACTTGTCTAGCTACCTCTAAATTCTGGTCAGGGGTTAGATTATAAGCTATTTTATTAGGTAATGAGGCACCAGGTATGAGGTCAATTTGATGACTAATCACTCTCTTAGGAGGAAAAGTTGTAGGAGTCCCATCACTGACTATATCACAGTATTTGTCAAGTAGAGTCTGAATCTCCTTGGGTACTGTATCCTTAACTATCTTCTCTTCCTCCTTAGGCTTTAACACAATGGCATACCCTGCACTTGCTTCTTCCTTGATGTCTTTTACAAACTCCTTCCCACTACAGAATAACACAGTAGAAGTCTTAGACTGTGGCTCATAATCCTCCAATAAAGACTATATTTTAAATGTATTTCCATTCTTCTTAAAGGATGTGGAATTTTCCTTTCCATGATACACTACCTCTCTATCATATTGTCAAGGTCTTCCTAACAATAAGTGGAAAGCATCCATTGGTAGGATGTCACAAAGTAGTTTATCCTTGTAGCCTACTATAGAGAACTCTACCCATGTTTCCTCATTTACTAACACACTTTGTCCCTTATTAATCCAAGTCACCTTGTAAGGGTTCACATGGGGTATCTTGGTTAATTTTAGCTTAGTAACTACCTCCTTTGATATTATATTATCAGTAGATCCAGAGTCTACTATCACCTTGCAGACTTTTCCAAGGATCTTACATCTGATCCTAAATAATGTCCTCCTTTGCTTAGGCTCATCCTTCACTGTCTTCCTAATTAATACCCTTCTAAACATCATGTTCTCACCCATCTCAGAGTCTATATGATCAACATCAAGTGCCTTGACACTAAAAGTGTCTTCTTGAACATAAGCCACCCTCTTGTCACTATTGGATGCAGTAGGCTTATCAGGACACCTATATGCTGCATGACCAATCTGTTCACAATTGTAGCATTTCATATTTGCAAAATAGGAGTTTCTTCTACCTCCTCTTTCTCTATTGGATCCACTCTAATTACCTCTGCCTCTTCCATAACCACCTCTTGATGTGGATTCATTGGTGTGCTCTGTCAATCTATTTTCACCTTGGCTTCTTTGTTCACTGCCTCTGCCTTGGTAACCTACTCTCTATCCTCTTTGGTCTCTTCCTCTTCCTCTACCTTTCAGATTAGAGTCACCCTTCTTTCTATTCTTCTCTTCAACCTTGAGAGCTAGCTGTTGACATCTCTGAACAGTAGTGGGAGTCCACAAGCTAATCTCTTCTTGGATGTTCCACTTCAAACCACCTAGATACCTAGCCACTCTCATTGGATCTTCTTCTTGTTTCTTTGACCTAAGATATATTCTTTGAAATTCCTTTTTATAGGAGGCTACATCCATATCTTTCTACTTTAATCCTTGTCTCCTTCTATGGAGTTGGATCTCATAATCTTTTGGTAAAAAGTTCTCTTTCATCTTAGTTACCATTGCTTGCCAATTTTCTATAGGTTGCTTCCCAAGTCTAACTCTCTCATCTTGTATGTACTTCCACCATGTTAGGGATGATCCCCTAAGCCTTGACTTAGCCACCTTAGCCTTTTGTGCATCTATTATTCCTTGACACTCGAAGTGATTCTCCATCCCTTCAATCCAATCTAACACTGTTTCAATGTCCATTTTTCCACTAAATAATGAAATACCTTCTAAGGATTTACCACCCAATGCCATGATGGCTTTCAATAATGGTTCCTCTACTATCACAGGGTCTGGTTCAGGGATGATATCATCCTCTTCAACCTTTTTCTTCCCTCTATCACTCATTTCACCTTCTTTTCCTTGGTCTCTTGCATCCACTAGTTCTTATAACTTTATCTTCATCTCTGCTAGGGCCTCTTCAAGGAGTCTATTATTCTCCCTTTTCTCATCCATGTCCCTAGATAACTTTTCATTTGTTACCATGTCTATGGAACCACAAGATTCCACCTCTGACATATACAATCCCAAATTGTTTGGGGCTCTGATACCACTATGATGTAACACACCTAGGCTCTCTCTCTACCCTATTCTTCCCTAGGGTCTCCTTAGGCCAAATCTCTGACCTAGTAGGGTTCTATAACCAACCCTACACTCCTTAGGTATCTTCACACAAGATCCTAACCTTTCACCTAGTGTACACCAATGAACTAATCAAGAATGCTCCACTCTGCAACACAAGCTAACTAGGTCTTTCGTAGTCTCAAAATTCAACAATTGCATCAATTCATCTTAGGACTTAGATCCATGGAAGGATAGGTCAACAAGACCTCCAGGTACTCCACTAGTTCCATTTGAACCCCTGCATACACCATTCACAAACACACTACAATCGAGTGCTTCAAAATGCACCTTTCTCACCCCAAATACAACTACAAGCCAATTAGGCCTTTTTTTAGCCTTTTTGAGTGTATCTTGAAATTTTACCACACAAGCCTCCAAAAGGGTTTATGATTCAAACACCCTTTATTGAGTACCTTAAGATTTTTGAGATCTCCAATCCTCAAGCTGTCCATACAACCCTTCCTACAATCATGCCTAAAAATTAGGGTTTTAGGGCTTATTGACAGTCTAAACAAATGAGTGTTCTTTCAACACAAAAAATAACTCCTCCAACCTTTTCCTTTGAATTGGAGGTCCTTCACAATTACTCTATCCCTCCATAAGCTTTGGGTGAAGCCATCAATGCATTCAACCCTGCTTACAACATTTGCAATGTATCTCAATCCCTAGCCATGCATAATAGGCTCGCCTAGGGAATCATTGTAGAAATAGTAAAACCAATTTCTTTGGCCCCTCCTTCTATAGAAATAATGTACATAGATTCCCCTCACCCATGCCAAGATCCCGTATAGAACATACAGTGGCAAGTTGAGTTAAGACTCCATTTTTCCAACGTGCCTGGTTCAGACTAGCGACAGGGTAAAACACAAAGAATTTAGCTAAACCAATGAAAAAGATTCAACTTAACAAAATAACTCCACATAGAATCTTAAGATAACCTACTCTACATTAATAAATAGCTACAAACTGAAATCTAATCAATCTAATTACTGAAATCAAGAAAATTCACTAATTTTCTATAAAAATTGCACACATAGAAAATATTGTATATTAAAATTGTTCACTAACCTTACTTGTAGGTTGAGGAAGGCCTCTTATACTTTTCCCCATCCCTAATCTAATGGTTTCATATAGTTTCAATAACCATTTGAGAAAAAATGCTCTTCTTGCATAATTTGTTGTCAATGATAACATTGACAATTTTGACAACTTTTCACAATATTTGGAAATCAACTCTAAACCTTGTTCTAAGACCATGAACATATCATAATAGACTTAGGTAGACCATGCCTACCTCCCTTAGTTCCTAAAACACTTTCTTTCTAAATTTGACCCCTATGTTCTTGATTCACACCATTGCCACAACATTGGCAATTTGGGTCCACCTTGACACTTGTCTCCTAAAAGACCAAACAAACTTGTAAAGACCTTCCCTAAAGACCTAAAACACACCTTAGGACACCTCTAGTCCTATTAATCAACTAGTGGTCTGGATAGAACCAATACAAGACAAAAGAACTCTAGAAGCCCTAGGTCACCAAAGAGCCTTACCTAGGTGCTCCTGCACCAGTAACCTTACAGAACGTTATGCGATTATCCTTTTTAGAGACTAAACATCCACTTGGTAGAGGCATGGGGAGTCCAAAGGATGCATAGACATTAATACCATTTCTTGGGAAGCTTTCCTTGAGCTTTACAAATCTTGGTATGTATTGAAACAGTTTAGACAACACCATATTGATGAGTTTCATGATCTTTGGAAACATGAACTTTCAGTAGCCCAATATGAGGGAAAGTTTATTGATCTTCTACCGTATGTGAAATACATGGGGGATGAGAAGATATAGGTAAAATAGTTCATAAAAGGTTTGAATCCTATGATTTCATATAGGGTATGCCTGGTACCTTCATGAGACTTGAGGTTCATAGTGGACAGGACCTTAGTGGCTGAAGAGATAGTCAGAGACCCACATAATGCTAGGGATAGGTGTCAAAACCATAATCCCACACCTCAGGTCATAGGTAATCATAGACCCTTATGGAAGGGTAATCAGAGGAACTCCTCAGGGCCATTCAGGGTCCCATAGCAGTAGCAACCACAATAGTCTCAGCAAGACCAGAGACCACAGGCATCATGCACACTCCCAACATAGACTCATCAGTTCTCTAGGGGTGGGTACAACATGTCCTCTTAGGCTTCAGGCTCACAATACTCTAGGCCTTCAGGTGTATAGGTCTAGTCACATGGACCATGTTACACTGGTAGTGCCATGGGTCACTTAGCTAGAGAATGTTCTTAGGATAGTAGTCAGCATGTAACGATGTCAGAGTCGACAAGTTAGGATAGGGGAAAGTCCCACATGGTGTTTTAAGTAGTTAATATCTGCCTAGCAGAACATCATGCCCCCATCTTTGAGGCCATAGGTGGATTCAAAAAATTAGTTGGCTATGATGCCCATTTGTATTATGACTTGACAAATCTTTGCACTTTGAGGCAGGGAACTGAATCAGGTTAGGGTCCATTGGGATTGCTATGATGAGGTTACAACCTCTTGAGAGGGCACGACACATATGATATCTTAGTACCCTCACCTCTTTGATGAACTATAGGAGTAGTTCATTCCTAGAGGGGGCGGATGTGAGACCTACCTTAGACAGTCCTTTTTTTACTGCTTTATTTTCTATGCTTTCAATGATTATATGTTTAGGTATACTTTGACTATTGGAGACTTTTCTGTATTTGATGATTTTTCAAATCCTACGTTACATATTCATTACCTGATTATATAATCAGGGTACACTTGAGATACTATATGTTTTGATTTAGTTTCAATTTATGATGATGTCATATATGAGATTTATTTTGTAGAGGTAATTATGATGGAAATTGGTTTAGGAAACCAATGATATATTTATTTAAGTTTGAATGCAGATATAGTTTATATGCAATATATTATTGACGTCGTATTATGATTTCATATCATGTTCTTTTAGACCTACTGATGTGTGCATTGAGTGTACAAGGATAGTTGACCATGGAACTAAATTAGTGACCCAGTATTGAAACCTATCTGAAATTTTGTGCATTCCAAGGTCCTGTTTATACAAAGAAACATGGACCTCATTGTATATGTGGTTTATTCGTAAATGTAGTTTGCATGTGTGTATTTAAATTAGTTGATGTTAATGTGAATAAGCCATGTCATTTGTTTTTAATATATTGTATCAATTTTGGTATGTATTGCAATTAATGTTGGCATAGATAGTTATGTGAACCATGGCTAGGTGTAGGGTTAACTAAGGTTACCTAAGTGTAGTACCCAAGCTTACCCAAGGTTAGAAGTTTCTAGATGGTCAAATTGACTTAGAAATCTATGGGTTAACTTTAGGTGTAGTTTAGGAGGGTCTTTTAGGCTCCCAAAAAGTAACCAAGGTTAGTTTTAGCTACCTGATTTGGTACCCTAGGGGTTAGGGGTCATTTTTAGCCATAAATAAGCCTCTAAACTCATTTATTTCTCCCCTAAAGTCTCCTTTTTAAAACTTGAGAGAATTTGAAGAGGAGTGTACCTTTGGTTAACCTCTCTCTTCTTCCCAAGTTTCATTTAACTTAATTCATGGAGAAAGAAGACAGGTGGGAAGAAAGGGATGGTTAGGGTATCCTCACCTTTGGGTTAGTCTTGGTCATGTTGGAGGTTTTCCTATATAAGGAAGGTTTTAGGAAGATTTAGGTGTTCACCCACTCTCTATTCTTAGAGAAATATTCTAGATTTGAAGGAGCCCTTTGAAGAAATGAACTTGGAAGGAAATCTCTTCTCAACTTTCAATTCCCCTTTAGTATTGGATTAAGGTTAGTTTTCTTATAGGGTAATTTTTCATGGTTTTTCATATTCTTGAGTTTGAAACTCTATTAATGGAGTCGTGTATTTTTTTTAAAGTTATTTTCAAGTTGAGTTCTTGGTTTTTTATTTTGTTGTGATTTTATTTGTGAGTTATTTTTAATAGGTGTCTTCAAGGCACACTCACCCTTGGGAGGGAAGAGTAACCTTGAAGGGGGTGGTAGGAAATGACTCCAGTTTAGTGTAGAGTCTCCCATGTGTGGAGGGAAAGACCTGGGGTTTCACGATACCCATGATGCTAATTATGGCCTGAGAGATTTAAAGGGGGCATAAGGAGGTATATTTTATGACTACATCTTGTGAAGATGGTCATTCCAAGTCCACATGTGGCTTGATATTTATATTTGTATACTTGGCTTTCTCCTACTGTGAGGTCTACCACTACCCTTGTTTTCAATAAGTCCTCTTTGAGACCTTCCTCTTGTTCTACCATGCGATGGGAAATTTTCACTGTTTGGATATATTTTTTGATGGTTTCTGTAAGTTGTGCTATGTCTGTTTGTCTCCCATTCTATTGTTGGATCTCCAAGCTTGGGGGTGTCCTTGAAAAGACCTAGGTTGGGAGGTGAGATTCCATGGTCAACCTTATTGTGTTTCAAGTTTTTACAAGATGTATGAACTTGTAGATTATCCTTAAGTGGAAGGTGGGAGCAACTCGAAAACATATCATTGTAACCTATGTTGTTTTTAAGGTTTTCACTATTGCAAAGTTTGTATAATGGCTATTAAAGAAATATGTAGCCTATTATTGTTTAATTTAGATTTATTTTTTTAAAATATTTATTAATGCATAATAGATTTACAAAATTTAAATATATTAGTTTCTTTAAATGTTAGACATTTATATTTTAAAAGGATTTTTCTTAAATTAGTAATTAAGTATATTGTTTTTTAACATAGTTTAATTAATAAATTATTCGTTATAACTTAATAAACTATTCCTTTTTACCGAACAACTTAGATATCATTTTCATCCTCAAGTCGGCCTAGACAACCCCTTTCCCCCACGATAAATATCTATTAAGGGTATTTTTGGTAAATTTGACTGACATTGTACACAGTTGACTTTTGGTCAACCATGATCAAAATATCTCTGGTCATCTTAATTTTTGTACTAGGTGTTCCTTGTACCCCTCAGACCCTAGGATTTTAGTTTTGCACCTTTCAGAGATGATTGACTTTCTTGTCAACTCTGGTTGACTTTTGGGTCAACTATCTCAATTTGCATGTGTGAGCCTTCCTAAGGTCTTAGCTGGCCCTAGAAATTTCCTTTCATGTAATTCAAAGTATAGTTGACTTTTGGTCAACTTTTGGTCAACTATCTTGATTTTCATGCCGATCATAGCATGTAACTTAGGGATCCCTTTAGAATAGTTCCAGAAGCTATCCTACCTTGTATGACCTTTCTGGTTACTTTTTTTCCTTTTTACCATTTTGTGTGCACATGCTACCTTCAAGGTGGTTTAGTTAACCTTTAAGAATTTTTTTAAAAAAAAATTATTGTGTGTGTTTTGCCCAACTTTTGGGCATGACATTTTGGTATTAGAGCTAAGTTTAGAAACATTGGGAACCTTACCCACTGCATTATCGCTAAAGTTTTCCTTGTATGTGTAGATGTCTCTTGTCACTCGTCAGGCCCGTAGACAGGGACGTAGTCAAAAAATTACTCCCACATCTCGCAAGGAGGTACAACCTGAGGTAGAGGATCATGAGGGTAATTAGAGTCCACGTCCTGATCCTAATGTAATAGTACTTCTGGCCTCTTAGAACTTGGATGGACTTATTCTAGATCATATGCCTCCAGTGATTCAGAAGAGAGAGAAACAGAACTTGGAAGGACATGGGTCATCCACTAGAGAGAGGAGTAGGAGCCCACCTCCTAGGATTGGGGAGAATAATTTTGAGCAAGAAGTAGAGTCCATTGGAGGACCAGGGACTATTCTAAGGATGGAGGCTCAGAGGTTTGATAGGGCACCAAATATTGGGAGTTAGATCATAGATTTAATGAGGCTTAGACTACCTCCATTCTTAGGAGAAGCAGATGGGGCAAGTGCAGAGGCTTGACTTTTAAGCCTTGAGAGGTGTTTTGGGTTGCATAACTATGGTAGCAACCTTAGAGCATGTTTTGTGATTATCCCTTTTAGAGACCAAGCATCCAATTGGTGGAGGCACGAGGAGTCCAAAGGATGTGTAGACATTAATACCCTTTCTTGGGAATCTTTCCTTGAGCTTTTCAAAGCTTAGTATGTATTGGAATAGTTCATGAAACACTGTATTGATGAGTTTCATGATCTCCAAAAATGGGTACTTTCAGTAGCCCAATATGAGGGCAAGTTTCTTGATCTTTTACCTTATGTGAAATACATGGAGGACGAGAAGATGTAGGTAAACCGGTTCATCAAGGGTTTGAATCTTGCTATTTTAGATAGGGTACACATGGTACATTTAGGAGACTTGAGGTTCATAGTGGAAAGGGCCTTATTGGCTGAAGAGATAGTAGGAGAACCACAGAATGCTAGGGATAAGTCTTAGAACCATAATCCTGCATCTCAGGCTACAGGTAATTAGAGACCTTGATAGGGTAATTAGAGGAACTCCTTGGGGACATTTAGGGCCCCACAGCAGTAACATCTGCAACAATCTCAGTAAGACAAGAGACCACATGCACCATGCACACCCCCAACATGGACCATTTTACACTTGTGGTGCCATGGGTAACTTAGATAGAGAATGTTCTCAGGATGGTAGTCAACATGCAACGATGTCAAAGCTGATAGTTTAGGATAGGGGAAAGTCCCACATGGTGTTTGCAGTCATTAATAATTGCCTAGCAGAACATCATGCCACCATCATTGAGGCCACAATTAGATTTAGATGACCAGTTGGCTATGGAGCCCATCCATATTATGACTTGACAAATACTTGCACTTCAAGGAAGGGAACTGGACCAGGTTAGGGTCTAGTGGGATTTCTATGATGAGGTTACAACCTCTTGAGATGATACGCCAAAGATGAGATCTCAGTACCCTCACCTCTTCGATGAACTCCAGGAGTAGTTCATGCCTAGATGGGGTGGATGTGTGACCTACCTTAGATAACCCTTGTTTTACTCTTTTATTTTTTATGCTCTCAGTGATATATCTTTAGGTATACTTTGACTATTGGAAACTTTTATTTATTTGAGGTTCTGTGAAATCCTATGTTATATATTCAGTACTTGATTATGTAATCAGGGTACACTTGAGATACTATATGGTTTGATTCAGTTTAAGTTTATGATGATGTCATATATGAGATTTATTGTGTAGAGGTAATTATGATAGGATTTGGTTTAGGAAGCTGATGATATATTTATTTAAGTTCAAATGTAGATATAGTTTATATGCAATATATTATTGATTTCATATTATGCTTTTATATCATGCTGTTTTGGACCTACTGAGGTGTGCATTGAGTGTGCAAGGATAGTTGACCATGGATCTAAATTGGGGACCCAGTATTGGAACCTATGTGAAATTTTGTGCATTCCAAGGTCATATTTATACAAAGAAACATGGACCTTAATGTATATGTGGTTTATTCATAAATGTGGTTTACATGTGTATTTAAATTAGTTGATGTTAATGTGAATAAGCCATGTCATTTATTTTAATATATTGTGCCAATTTTAGCAATTGTTACAATTAATATTGGCATGGCTAGTTATGTGAACCATGGTTAGGTGTAGGGTTAACTAAGGTTACCTAAGTGTAGTACCTAAGCTTACCCAAGGTTAGAAGTTTCTAGATGGTCAACTTGACTTAGAAATCTGTGGGTTAATATTAGGGGTAGTTTAAAAGGGTCTTTTAGGTTCCCAAAAGGTAATTAGGGTCAATTTTAGCTATCCAACTTGGTATCCTAGGGGTTAGGGGTCATTTTCATCTATAAATGAGCCTCTAAAATCATTTATTGCTCCCCTAAAGTCTCCTTTTCAAACTTGGGCAAATTCAAAGAGGAGTGTAACTTTGGTTAACCTCTCTCTTATTTCCAAGTTGCATTTAACTCCATTCATGGAGATGAGGGTAAGTGGGAAGAAAGGTATGGTTAGGGTCACCTCATCTTTGGGTTAGTATTGGTTATGTTGGAGGTTTTCCTATATAGGAAAGGCTTTATGAAGAGTTAAGTGTTCACCCACTTTCTATTCTTAGAGATAGATTCTAGATTTAAGGGAGCCCATTGGAGAAAGGAACTTGGAAGGAAAGCTCTTCTCAACTTTCAATTCCCCTTTAGTTTTGGAGTAAGGTTGCTTTTCTTTTAGAGTAATTTTTCATATTTTTTCATGTTCTTGAGCTTGAAACTCCATTAATGGAGTCCTATGTATTTTTTTTTAAAGTTATTTTCAAGTTGAGTTCTTGGTGTTTTATTTTGTTGTGATTTTATTTGTGAGTTATTTTTAATGGGTTTCTTCAAGGCACACTCAGCCTTGGGAGGGAAGAGTAACCTTGAAGGGAGTGGTAAAAAATGACTCTGGTTTAGTATAGAGTCTCACATGTGTGGAGGAAAAGACATGAGGTTTCACAATAGCCATGAGGCCAAGTATGGCCTGAGGGATTTTACGGGGCATAAGGAGGTATATTTTATGACTGCATCTTGTGAAGATGGTCATTCCAAGTCCATGTGTGGCTTGAGGTTACTATTTGTATACTTGTCTTTCTCCTACTAAGAGGTCTACCACTACTCCTATTTTTAGGAAGGCCTCTTGGAGACCTTCATCTTATTCTATCATGTGATGGAAAATTTTCACTGTTTGGATGTATTTGTTGATAGTTTTTGTAAGTTGTGCTATGTCTGTTTGTCTCTCATTTCATTGCTGGATCTCCAAGCTCAGGGGTGGCCTTAAAAAGGCATAGGTTGGGAGGTGAGCCTCCATGGTCAACCTTAATGTGTTTCATGTTTTTGTTGGATGTATGAACTTGTAGATTATCCTTAAGTGGAAGATGGGAACAACTAGAAAATTTATCGTTGTAACCTATGTTGTTTTTAAAGTTTTCATTATTGCAATGTTTGTATAATGACTATTAAGGAAATATGTAGCCTATTATTATTTCATTTAGATTTATTTTTTTAAAAAAGAGTTGTTAATGCATAACAAATTTAGAAACTTTAAATATATTAGTTTCTTTTAATGTTAGACATTTAAATTTTAAAAGGATTTTGCTTAAATTAGTAATTAAGTATATTGTTTTTTAATGTAGTTTAATTAATAAATTATTCATTATAACTTAATAAACTATTCCTTATTATCAGACAACTTAGATATCATTTTCATCCTCAAGTGGGCCTAGACAACCCCTTTCCCCCACAATAAATATCTATTAAGGGTACTATTGTTAAATTTGACCGACATCATGCATGGTTGACTTTTGGTCAACTATGGTCAAACTTTCTCTTGCCATCCCAATGATTGTACTAGGTATTCCCTGTACCCCCTCAGACCCTACGATTTTAGTTTCATACCTTTCAGAGATAGTTAACCTTTTGGTTCAACTCTAGTTGAATTTTGTGTCAACTGTCTCGATTTGCATGTGTGAGCCTTCCTAAGGGCTTGGCGGGCCCTAGAAACTTCCTTTCACATAATTTAAAGTATATTTGACTTTTGGTCAACTTTGGTTAACTTTTGGTCAAATGTGTCGATTTGCATGTTGATCGCAACGTGTAACTTAGAGATCCATGTAGGATAGTTCTGGAAGCTATCCTATCTTGTATGACCTTTATGGTTACTATTTTTTCCTCTGCTCCATTTTGCATGCACTTCCTACCTTTGAGGTAGTTTAGTTAACCTTTAAGCATATTTTTTTAATTTTTGATTGTGTGTTTTTGCCCAACTTTTGGGCATGACATTTTGGTATCAGAGTTAGGTTTAGCAACATTCAAAACCTAACCCACTATATTATCTCTAAACTTCTCCTTGTATTTGTATATTCCTCCTTTTACTCGACAGGCCCATACACAGGGACACGGTCAAAAATGTACTTCCGCAGCTCACAAGGAGGTATGACCTGAGGTAGAGGATCATGGGGGAAATCAGAGTCCACCTCTTGAACCACCTCCTAATCCTAATGCAACACTAATACTGGCCCTCATAACTTCATGTTATGCCCTACATCCCCGTCCCTACATTTTCTGTGCAAAATGTTGGGTCCCCCTTTTTTCATTTTTGCCTACGGCCCTTGCCTTCTGTTTTCCCTTTTGTTTTTTTTCTCTGGGGTTTTCTTCCCCGGTTTGGTGTCTTTTTTATTTGGTTCTCCTCTGGGACCCCAGTCCCGGAGGTTGTTCTTCGTTAGAAACCAGCTTCCGGACTCCAGACCCTGGGATCCTTTTCCATGATGTTCGAAGGAATATCACAGCTAGGGATCCCCGGGCCCAGAATCTAGAGGTTTTCTTGTCCGGAGAGTGTCGGAGGAAGGAGGATTAACCCTTTTACCACGGGTATAAATAGGGCTTATCTATCACTTTCACATTTACCGCGATCAAAACTTCCAAGCACTTAGAGCGATTAACGAAGCGATTCCAAAATGATTAACAGAGCATTTGCAGAGAATTTATGATAATCATCTCTTAACATTTCCAATCACTTTCAGGCAAGTACAGGTGCTTCATGGTGGTGACTCTAACCGATTGACAACTCAAGCTATTGTTGAGCTCCTACAGTAAATCCTCCCTTCCCTCCACCTTCTACATTCTCAGTTGGTGTTTCCGCTCTCCCGCTTCTCTAGTTTTCTTCTGTTTTGTTTTGGTTTTGTTTGTTTTATTTGTTTTGTTTCTCCATTTTGTCTGGTTTGTGTTTCAGGTTTTTGCTACCCGTTGGTGGGTCGGCTCTGCTAGAGGGTTTTTGGCCCTCTGTGTAGGAGTGGTTCATCTATAAAATGTGTAAGTAGCTGTATATACATTTTTCCATGTCTGGTTTTCCTGTGGATGTTGCTCCATGTTGTACCTATGTATATATGTTCATATTCATGTGTATATGTGTGTATAGTTGTATAGTCTCTATATATATCCCTTGGCTCCATATATATCCTTCCAGGTGACTTGACAAGCTGGTTGAGTCGCTTGTGTTTCTGGTTTTTTGCCCACGAACTCGCTTCGGGGCAAAAAACCACCTGTTTGAAGCTCGGCTCTCAGTTGGTTTCAAACAGGAAATTTTCTCTCTCTTCCGTGGAGTCTGTCAGAATCTTATTTATTTCCCATGCGCACAATCAATTCCAGCCAAGTGGCTTCCACTTTTTGTGCATTCAGACAGTTGGCTCTGCCGTCATCGCAATAACTTCCATTTAATACCTACGCATGTGGCACCCACGTGGGCGTGATGAATTGGATTTTTACATATTCTCACTAACGGTCACTTCTCTAGGCTTTGGGTCTCCTACCACTATCCATGTTATGTCTTTACTCAGTGTGATAAAATTCTTGGACCCAGATGTTTAATAAAATTTTAAGTTTATGATGTGTTTTTCTTTTCGGGTATCTTTGCATGAAACTAACTTTTCAGGAAAAGAAAGCGTCATCGTGGTAAGATCTCCGGACCCTAAAGTAACTATTTTATTTTGATAAAAATATTCTGATGGTCACTCTGCCTTGTAGGTTCTTGGAGTTTATCTATCGATCATGTCTGATGCATCCGCGTCCTCCCCGCCCGGAAGTCTAGAACTTCCTTCCACAATGACCACCAGGGCGGCCGTAAAATCCAAGATGGAAAGGGCCCTGGAGAAACTGCCCCTGACCATGAAGTTCATGCAGAACAACACTATCACAAGCTCAAAGATTGAGTCCAAGGTTAAACTTATAACTGACACCAGTGTCGGAACGTGGGCATAGATGCAGGCCCTGGTAAAAGTAATGCACATCCAGCGGCAGGCTAGAGATCAATTAGCGATCAATTTCGAAGGCTCCGGGATCCTCTGGGCAGCTTACTTTCTGTGCTCCATGCAGTCTTTGGAGCTCATCTTAACACTAGCAGCCAACTACAACTCCTTCGTTTGGGCTGTTATGCTTGCGGCCACAGAACTTGAGGGATAACCCACTCCTCTGGTATCCCTCGACCCAGACACATTCCGAGTGGGACTAGGAATCCCACAATTTGACAGAGCCGCAGTGGTTACAAGGACTGATGCCTTGGCTCAGTTTACATAGTTGGAGGATGCCACCTAGGTATACATGAATACCCACTGGCTCAAGGCCCCTAAGAGGGACCCAAAGAGAATGAAGATAGAAATCCCCCACTTTGAATTCAAGGAGAGAATCCAAATGGGGATAATAGCATTAACTTGGGTATTTGGGCAACCCTCCACCTAGGAGTTTGCCAAATGGATGTACTATTTCCTCCTCGGCATCGCCACCAAGGGAGAATTCTTCGACTGGGAAACAATAATCTCCAATCACGTCGACTCCCAGTTCCTTTAGCTGGACAAGAAGAAGAAGTTCTATATGTCTTCTTATATTTTCTGGGCCTTAGCACAATAGAGGCCCCACGCCCACGACCTGCTTACTGACGGCGTGCTCGGGATTGGCCCAGGACAAAAAGCATCATGGGACTATTTCCCACAAATTCAATGGGAGGCCAGCTTCCCTAGTTTCTACCAGGTAAATGACTCATTCATTTACTACCATCTACTTACCCCCACCCAGGATGCCAAATACTGCCTGTCCTCGGAGGCGATGAACTTGGTCTAAAATTATGGACATTATTATATTTAATTCCAACATCACACGTACATTAGGGTCGTCGGCTTCTCCGAGAAACCCTACTTGTTGCCCAAACATTGTGGGGACAAGATCATGCTCTTGGAGTATTGCAGGCAGCTGATGGAGGTGCATGCCCTCTTTGTCCTCAACAAAATACCCAACATTCCATTCCCAATCACCAGTGGGAACTATACCTGCAGTTTGGCCACCACAAAGGAGGCAGACACTGAGCTGAAAAGTTATAACTTGCAAGAATTCTATCTGGCGCGGAAAAAATTTGATCCACATGGGAAAATAGCGACGACACTACCCTGAGCTTCAGAGCCCCACCATGTACATATGGAGGACTTCTGGGAGGATTTCCAAGATGATGTGGAGGTGCGGAGCCGGCACTACATCAGGATGACAGCCGAAATGATGCAACTATTGAGACTCTGAAAGTTCATGGAGGATTTCTCAAACACCACCCCCACCATCGACCCCCAGTACAAGGCCAAGGGGATCAATAAAATGGCCCTTCCACCAGTGAATTGGGCCGCCCAGGAGGGGCCCACGATTGAGGAATTCACTCAGGAGGTGGTCAAAAGAAGCCATGCCTATTTCAAGAGGGTGTCTCCTGGGAGTACTCGCCAAGCTCCCCGAATGGCTCCAAAGCCAACATCATAGCCAGGACCCAAATTGACCCCGGGGGCGGGGACTTCTTCGCAGGGTGCAGATAAGGGAAAAGGGATAGACACGACCCCTTCGGTGCCAGAAGTCACCATACAGGAGCAGATCAAGCAATCGATGGCAGCCTCCCAGCAAATGAGGGAGCAGTTAATAATGAGGCTGGCCACTCCCCCGCTCATGGCTGGACCAATTCATCCCCCTTCCTCCCCGTCGCTGGCAGCCCTAATGGTTAAGGCAACGAGGGTGGATCCCATGGAAGTGGCAGAAATAGCCGATGCGGGGCCACCTTTGATTACCTGGAGGAAGAGGAAGCACATTAGACAGGCCAAGGCAGAGCCGATACCAGTGCCAAAGATGTTTGAACCCCAGAAAATTGAGATTATTTCTTCCAGTTCCCCAAAACTGGAGAAAGAAACAGAGCCTTCGGAGGTCCCAGCCAGTCCCCCTCTAAAAGAGGAGTTTGATGTTTTTGCAACTGATGAATTCAAAAATTTGCAAGGGGATGATACACAAGTAGAGACAGAAGTCCCAGAGACAGAATGAGGGGCTGCAGACCAAGAAGACTTGGTACAGGAGAAGCAGACAAAAGAGCCAAGGCCAGAGACTTCTGGGGCTCAGATGATATAGGCTCTAGGAGTGGGCCAACAAGAACAAAGTAAACAAGTGGCATCCGCTGCAGAAACTGGACCTTCAGGAATAACTGTAACCCCAGCCACCACACTCCAAGGGCCACTCTTGGGAGCAACCTTCGGGAAGATTATCACAGCGGCTCAAACTCTGAATCTCGGCCTGATACCTCCCCCACTACCAAAAGAGGTCCCGACAGAAGAAGAGGCCCCAGCCGAAGAACACCAAGAAAAACAAGAAAAATAAGAGCAGCTTGAAGAAGAAATCTTCGAGGAAGCCCACTAGAGTCTAGATAAAGGAATAAGTATAGAGGACAAGGCTGAGGAGATGGAGGTTGATGAAGAAAATATTGCTGTAGAAAAAGTCAAGGTAGGGAGGACAGATGAGGTCCCCACCACTGAGGAGCGACAACAATAAGCCACTAGAGAAGAATCAAGGGAACAAATCCTAGCAGGAAGGCCACCTCTCCCACCTCAGTGGCTGGTGGAAAGCAAGAAAAGAAAATCCCAGTCCACTCCTATGATTCGTCTCTCCTTGGCAGAAATGATGGCCCAAGCCCAGGCCAAGAAAGCCTGGACAATTCATACTCTTCGAACTAGGCCAGGCGGAGAAACTATTACTGTTGTGGCCACACCTCCCACAGGCGCTGATGAAGCGACCGCAGATCTCGCAGACTACAATGTTGCAGAGGTATCCCTAGGCAAAAGGGGAAATCAAGGTGAGGTAGATTTGCTGAAGGAGGTAGCAAGGGTAGTGGAGGCCCGATACGAAAAGGAATCCTAGAGGCTCAAGACTAAAAAAGAGAAGAATGCAAACCTTATGGGGTTGCTTACTGAGCTGGCTCGACCAATCAACATCACCCCTCTAGAGGCCTCCACCTTAGAAGAATTACCACAGAGTGACATAGACTCAATGCGGTTGATGAAAAAGAAAGCTTAGGCAGTGGACGAGTGGGTCGCCCTGCAAATAGGAAACACCCAGCACTTTCTGGCGTCCACCCTCCCAGATCTATACATGGCCAAACAAGTCATTCATCAGGCGGAAGTGCTTATTGAGCAGTGGGAGGGTGACGCTGAGAATTACCAAGCATGGAAGGTAGATCTTGAAGAGCTTCTTACCTTGGGTGAGGATATGGTCTCTGAATCTAGAATTCTGGGTGAGGAATCATTTGATTTTGTGAGAACCCAGCACTCCAGACTTGACCTCACATTGGAGGTGACTAAGAAACTGGTAGGGTCCTTACAAGAGAAGGTAAATGTGGTAAAATATTCTTCCAATTTATATAAGTCTTTTGTGGTAAAGACTTTCGGGGCTGATCCCCTTAGTACAGATACGTGTACCCCTGAAGATTTAGTTTTGGGGAGTTTTGATGAAATAATGAAGTCCCGGTATCAATCTCTGGAGGGGATAGATGGGGCCCAGATGGTAAGATTAACCCGCATGATACTTAGTGGTCATGACGTGGTGAGAATGGCAGATGAATTCAAAGAAAATGTTCCAGACCTGGGGGAACAAGTTGAAGTGGCCAGGCACAGAAGGGCTAGCCTAAAAGACATAGATGAAGATGGCATTTCCCACCTCCTCTAGGCTTTCAACGATAATAAGCAGCCTTGAGATTTCTCTGGAGGCCGGGGAGGATTCAAAGTGTTGGGTATTCTTTATTCTTTGGGGACAAAAGTTCCCAGATCCTGGAGTCCCGGATCCTAAAATTTTGTATTCTTTCAAGTGATTCATGTCCTGGTCCCCGAGGTTGACCGGTCACTTTCAGAAATGGTTAATAAAGACTGTCAGAAGGTAGTTGGCCACATCAAGGAGGTGTCAACTCAGCGGTTGGTTTCTGATAGTGGTCTTCTCGAGGCGCCGTTCAAAGGTACACCTAGCACATTGGAGATAGGGCGCTGCATTTCCCATTTATGAGGCATGTATCCTTGATCTTCAGGGGACCTACTTCCTCCTTTCTCCTTTTTGGTTTTCTTTTTGAGGTCACTTCTTCCACTATATGTTCTTATCTTATTCTTCTGACATGACAGACCTATTCTGTCTCAGGGTCTCTTGTAGGGTGGCACAGGTAGTACCGGCCCCCAGATATTATATTTTATCAAAATGTGATGTAAATTAGGGTTAGGGTTAGAAGAGTTGTAATCATAGCCAAACTGGCCCATTTCTAAGTTCATAAAAATTCATGATTTTTTTGTCTATAGCAATAGCAAGTGATTACTTATTTTAGTTGCAGAGCTCAATGCTTCATTGTTCTGTTTTACGCAGTCAAATGCTCCCCTGGAGCCACCATTGTATCATGCACTAGTGATTGCTGGAAGGAATATTAATAAAGAAGAAAGAATTCTTGGCAATGATGTTGTTGGTATTACTACTTCTGAGTTAATGGTATTTCATGTTTTAATGTTCTTTATGTCTTCTACTCTGATATGTTAAAATAGATTAACGACCTCCTTACTCCTACTACTGATAAAATGCTAGCTGATGGTTATGTATTTCCTCGGTATTTAGTATAGTTTATCAAAGTATTATTGATGTTCCAGACATTTCAGCATGACTGTAGTTAGATGAAATACTTCTAACCTTGTAGGATATTTTTCATTTTATTTGCTAAGTGTAGAGTGCTTGGGGAAACCTTACTTTGATCGAATCTCCGGAGAGAATGAGTTGAAGAAACCAGCTATCCCCGTCAAAAATAGTCACCTCTCCCAATCGAGCCCCACACCATCGTGACCCAACACCCAGGTGCTTGAAGGCTCAGAGGATTTATTTCCCCTGGAAAACCTATTAGGGATTTTTCTTGTATGAACTATACTGCTTGATATACTTGTTTAAATCTTGTTACCTCTTAATCCTGATTCACAGTTCAGAGACAAGAAAAGCCTAATTGCTAAGGATTAAACAACATCCTTCTTCGTTTTTGAGCTCCACAGATGCTCAGGCAGGTTTTACCTTATAAGA
>MU225078.1:3508558-3527329 GCA_018584345.1 Thuja plicata
GAGGGTTTTTAAGATACATCGTTCAACATTAGGCCTTAGGGTTTATGATTCTGCAGGGTTTTTCAGGATTTTGTCAAGGAATTAGCACGAAACCCTGAAACTTCAGAGAACAAGACAAGGAACAGGGAAAAACATGAAATACAACCAACACAACCTTTGTAGGCAGAGTTGGCTAGTTTCCCCGGAACCCGGTGACAACTTATGACTGTTGGCGGACCCGGTTAGCAAAATCCCGTCAACACTTCACTAGACTTATTCTAGACTGTATGCCTCTAGTGATTTAGTAGAAAAAGAAATAGAACTTGGAAGAACGTGGGTCTTCTGCTAGAGAGAGGAGTAGGAGCCCACCACCTAGGAATGGGGAGAATCATTTTGAGAAAGAAGTAGGGTCCATTGGAGGACCAGGGACTATTTTTAGGATGGAGGATCAAAGGTTTGATAGAGCATCAGATATTTGGAGTCAGATCACAGAGTTGATAAGGGTCAGTCCACCTCCATTCTTAGAAGAATAAGATGGGGTAGGTGTAGAGGCTTGGATTTTAAGCCTTGAGAGGTATTTTGGGTTGCGTAACTATGGTAGCAACCTTAGACAATGTTTTGTGATTCTTCTTTTTAGAGACCAAGCATCCACTTGGTGGAGGCATGAGGATTCCAAAGGATGCATAGACATTAATATCCTTTATTGGGAATCTTTCCTTGATATTTTTAAAGCTTGATATGTATCAAAATAGTTTAGGCAACACCGTATTGATGAGTTTCATGATCTCTGGCAATGAGGACTTTCAGTAGCCCAATATGAGGTCAAGTTTCTCGATCTTCTACCTTATGTGAAATACATGGGGGAAAAGAAGCTACAGGTAAATCAGTTCATCATGGGTTTGAATCCTACAATTTTAGATAGGGTACACATGGTACCTTCCAGAGACTTGAGGTTCATAGTGGATAGGGCCTTAGTAGTCAAAGAGATAGTCAGAGAACCAAATAATTCTAGGGATAGGTCTCAGAACCATAATCCCACACCTCAAGCTATAGGTAATCAGAGACCCTCATGGAAGGATAATCAGAGGAACTCCTCAGGCACATTCAGGGCCCCATAGTAGCAACAACCACAATAGTCTCAATAAGACCAGAGACCGCAGGCACTATGCACACCCCTAATGTGGGCTCATAAGTTCTCTAGGGGTGGGTATAGCGAGTCCTCTAGGGCTTCAGGCTCACAGTATTGTAGGCCTTTAGGTGTACAACTCCAATAATGTGGACCATGTTACACTTGTGGTGTCATGGGTCACTTAGGTAGAGAATGTTCTCAGGATGGTAGTCAACATGCAGCGATGTAAGACCCAACAGTTGAGGATAGGGAAAAGTCCCACATGGTGTTTGCAACATTTAATAACTGCCTAGCTGAACATCACACCACCATCTTTGAGGCCAAAGGTGGATTCAAATGAGCATTTGGCTATGGATCCCATCTGTATTATGACTTGATGAATCGTTGCACTTCGAGACAGGAAACTGGATCAGGTTAGGGTCCGGTGGGATTGCTACAATGAGGTTACAACCTCTGGAGATGACACAACATAGATGAGATCTTAGTATCCTCACCTCTTTGATGAACTCCAAGAGTAGTTCATTCCTAGAGGGGGTGTATATGAGACCTACCTTAGACAACCCTTATTTTACTCTATTATTTTTTATGCTTTCAATGATTATATGTTTAGGTATACTTTGAATATTTGAGACTTCTATGTATTTGAGGATCTATGAAATCCTATGTTATATATTCATTACCTGATTATGTAATTAGGGTACACTTGAGATACTATATGTTTTGATTCAGTTTCAATTTATGATGATGTCACATATGAGATTTATTGTGTAGAGATAATTATGATGGGATTTAGTTTAGGAAACCGATGATATATTTATTTAAGTTCAAATACATATATAGTTTATATGTAATATATTATTGATGTTGTATTATGATTTCATATCATTTTGTTTTGGACCTACTTATGTGTGCATTGAGTGTGCAGGGATAGTTGACCATGGATCTAAATGGGGGATCCAGTATTGGAACCTATGTGAAATTTTGTGCATTCCAAGGTCCTATTTATACAAAGAAACGTAGACCTTATTGTATATGTGGTTTATTTATAAATGTGGTTTGCATGTGTGCATTTAAATTAGTTGATGTTAATGTGAATAAGCCATGTCATTTGTTTTAATATATTGTGCTAATTTTGGCAATTATTACAATTAATGCTGGCATGGATAGTTATGTGAACCATGGCTAGGTGTAGGGTTAACTAAGGATGCCTAAGTGTAGCACCCAAACTTACCCAAGGTTAGAATTTTCTAGATGGTCAACTTGACTTAGAAATCCGTGGGTTAACTTTAGGTGTAGTTTAGGAGGGTCTTTTAGGCTCCCAGAAAGTAACTGGAGTCAGTTTTACCTACCCAACTTGGTACCTTAGGGTTTAGGGGTAATTTTCAGCCATAAATGAGCCTCTAAACTCATTTATTGCTCTCTTAAAGTCTCATTTCTAAACTTGAGCGAATTTGAAGAGGAATGTAACTTTGGTTAACTTCTCTCTTCTTCCCAAGTTGCATTTAACTATATTCATGGAGAATGAAAACAAGTGAGAAGAAAAGGGGTGGTTAGAGTCACCTCACCTTTGGGTTAGTCTTGGTCATGTTGGAGGTTTTCCTATATAGGGAAGGTTTTAGGAAGATTTAGGTGTTTATCCACTATCTATTCTTAGAGATAGATTCCATATTTGAGGGAGCCCTTTGAAGAAAGGAACTTGGAAGGAAAGATATTCTCAACTTTCAATTCCCCTTTAGTTTTGGAGTAAGGTTTTTTTTCTTTTAGAGTAATTTTTCATAGTTTTACATTTTCTTAAGCTTGAACTCCATTAGTGGAGTCCTATGTATTTTTTTATAATTTATTTTCAAGTTGAGATCTTGGTGTTTTATTTTGTTGTGATTTTATTTTTGAGTTATTTTTAATGGGTTTCTTCAAGGCACATTCACCCTTGGGAGGGAAGAATAACATTGAAGGGGGTGGTAGGAAATGACTACGGTTTAGTTTAATCTCCCATGTGTAGAGGGAAAGACCTGGGGTTTCACCATACCCATGATGCCAAGTATGGCCTGAGGAATTTTTTTTTTTTTTTTGGGGGGGGGGCATAATGAGGTATATTTTATGACTATGTCTTATGAAGAAGGTCATTCCAATTCAATGTGTGGCTTGAGGTTTCTATTTGTATACTTTTCTTTCTCCTACTATGAGGTCTACCACTACCCCTATTTTCAAGAAGGCCTCTTGGAGACCTTCCTCTTGTTCTACCATGTGATGAGAAATTTTCACTATTTGGATATATTTGTTGATGGTTTTTGTAAGTTGTGCTATGTCTATTTGTCTCTTGTTCCATTTTTAGATCCCCAAGCTCGGTGGTGGCCTTCAAAAGGCCTAGCTTGGGAGGTGAGCTTCCATGGTCAACCTTATCATGTTTTATTTTTTCACTGGATGTATGAACTTGCAGATTATCCTTAAGTGGAAGGTGGGAGAGACTGGAAAATATATCATTGTAACCTATGTTATTTTTAAGGTTTTCACTATTGCAAAGTTTGTATAATGACTATTAAGGAAATATGTAGCCTATTATTGTTTAATTTAGATTTATTTTATTTAAAAGAGTTATTAATGCATAAAACATTTACAAACTTTAAATATATTAGTTTCTTTTAATGTTAGACATTTAAACTTTAAAAGGATTTTTCTTGAATTAATAATTAAGTATATTGTTTTTTAACATAGTTTAATTAATAAATTATTTGTTATAAATTTATAAACTATTCCTTTTTATCGGACAACTTAGATATCATTTTCATCCTCAAGTAGGCCTAGACAACCCCTTTCCCCTGCGATAAATATCTTTTAAGGGTATTGTCATTAACTTTGACCGACATCGTACACGGTTGACTTTTGGTTAACTGTGATCAAACTTTCTTTGGTTGTCGTAATTTTTGTACCAAGTGTTCCTAATTGTACCCCTCGAACCCTAGGATTTCAGTTTTGCACCTTTCAAAGATGGTTGAATTTTGGGTCAATCATCTCTATTTTCATGCGTGAGCCTTCCTAAGGTCTTAGCAGGCCCTAGAAACTTCCTTTCACGTAACTCACAGTATAGTTGAATTTTGGTCAACTTTGGTTAACTTTGGGTCAACTATCTCAATTTGCATGTCGATCACAATGTGTAACTTAGGGATCCCTGTAGGATAGTTCCAGAAGCTATCCTACCTCGTATGACCTTTCTGGTTACTTTTTTTTCCTTTGTACCATTTTGTGTGCACTTTCTACCTTTGAGGTAGTTTAGTTAACCTTTACGCATGTTTTTTTTAAATTTTTTATTGTGTTTTTTCCCAACTTTTGGGCATGACATTTTGGTATTAGAGCTAGGTTTAGCAACATTCAGAACCTAACCCACTGCATTATCACTAAAATTTTCTTTGTACGTGTAGATGCCTCCTGTCACTTGTTAGGCCCGTAGATAGGGACAGTTTAAAACGTACTCTCATAGCTCGTGAGGAGGTACAACCCAAGGTAGATGATCACAAGGGAAATCAGAGTCTACCTCCCAACCCTAATGCAACACTACTTCTATCCTTTCAAAACTTGGATGGACTTATTCTATACCGTTTGCCTCCAATGATTTAGCATAGAGAGCAATAGAACTTGGAAGGACATGGGTCGTCTGCTAGAGAGAGGAGTAGGATCCCACCTCCTAGGATTGGGGAAAACCATTTTAAGCAAGAAGTAGGGTCCATTGGAGGACCATGGACTATTCTGAGGATGGAGGCTCATAGTTTGATAGAGCACCAAATATTGGGAGTTAGATCACAAATTTAATGAGGCTCAGACCACCTCCAATCTTAAGAGAAGCAAATGGGGTAGGTGCAAAGGCTTGGCTTTTAAGCCTTGAGAGGTGTTTCAGGTTGCGTAACTATGGTAGAAACCTTAGAGAACATTTTACAATTCTCATTTTTAGAGACCAAGCATCCACTTAGTGGAGGCATGAGGAGTCCAAAGGATGTGTAGACATTAATACCCTTTCTTGGGAATCTTTTGTTGAGATTTTCAAATCTTGGTATGTATCAGAATAGTTTAGGCAGCACTGTATTGATGAGTTTCATAATCTCCGACAATATGGACTTTCAGTAGCCCATATGAGGGAAAGTTTCTTGATCTTCTACCTTATGTGAAATACATAGGGGATGAGAAGCTACAAGTAAACCAATTCATCAAGGGTTTGAATCCTATGATTTCTCATAGGGTACAAATGGTACCTTCAGGAGACTTGAGGTTCACAATGGACAGGGCCTTAGTTGCCAAAGAGATAGTCAGAGAACCACAAAATGCTAGGGATAGGTCCTAGAGCCATAATCCTACACCTCAGGCTATAAGTAATCAGAGACCCTCATGGAAGGGTAATAAGAGGAACTATTTAGGGACATCTAGGGCCCCACAATAGTAGTAGCCGCAATAGTCTTAGCAAGACCAGAGACCACATACACCGTGCATGCCCCAACATGGACTCAACAATTCTCTAGGGGTGGGTACAATGGGTCCTCTAGGGCTTTAGGCTCACAGTAGTCTTGGCCTTCAGGTGTATAGGTCTAGTCACATGGACCATGTTACACTTGTGGTTCCATGGGTCACTTAGCTAGAGAATTTTCTTAGGATGGTAGTCAGCATGCAATGATGTAAGAGCTGACAATTTAGGGTAGGGGAAAGTCCCACATGGTGTTTACAGTGGTTAATTACCACCTAGAAGAACATCAAGCCACCATATTTGAGGAAACAAGTAGATTCAAATGAGAAGTTGGCTATGGAGACCATTTGTATTATGACTTGATGAATCCTTGCACTTTAAGGAAGGGAACTAGACTAGGTTAGGGTCCAGTGGGATTGCTATGATGAGGTTATAGCCACTTAAGAGGACACAACACAGATGAGATCTTAGTACCCTCACCTCTTCAATGAAATCTAGGAGTAGTTCATTCCTAGAGGGGGTGGATGTGAGACATACCTCAAACACCCCTTGTTTTACTGCTTTATTTTCTATACTTTCAGTGATTATACATTTAGGTATACTTTGACTATTGGAGACTTTTATGTATGTAAGGATTTGTGAAATCCTTGTTAGAATAGTCCCAAAGGATAACTGAGAGGGGGGGGGTGAATCAGTTATCATCTACTTTAATTATTTTCTTTTCTTAGATACAATTAACATAGAGTAAATGCACATTTAGATAACACAATAAAGAACACAACAATTTTGGTCACGGGGAAACCAAATAGGTAAAAACCCCGGTGGGAATTAGCACCTGTAAAGAACTATACTTGAGTATAATTATCCCTGTTAAGAGATCTTGCAACCCTATTAGGATTTTTTCTTTACAATGCAATAAGTATAGAGACCTAGTTAAAGGTCAGACCCTGTTAGGAGTCTTTTACAAGTAACCCTATTAGGGCTGAGGACTCACTGTCTAAAAGCTCATTACTAAAATGATGAAGGCTGCAACCTTTAGTAGAATAGATATACACTATAATTGATAGATGAAATATTTGAATAGACCTTCTATCTTGATTAGTTCCAGTGTGTTGTATACTTCCACTTCTTCACATAGATCTTTTCTTGATGAATGAAATGTCTCTACTGTCCCAAAACAACAGACATTTTGTCCTACACTTTTTCTATCTTTATTCTTCTCATTCACACTTGGAGTTTATCAAATGAACTACTATAAGTATCTTCTCCAAAGGATGTGATCTTCATTAAATCTAGGAGTCCCTTCAATACTTCTTTAGTCAGCCAAATCTTCCATGCAACCTGATTAGAAACACGCAACTCATACTGAATAAACATGATGTTTCACAAAGTCGGCTCCACCAAATTAACTCCAACTTCATGATTCTGATAGAACATGTTTGGTGCCTTTAGATAATTATCTTTAACTCATAACTAAACAAGAATACAAACACACATATCCCAAAGATAGGTGCAACTCAAGAAATAATGTAATTACATCAGCTCTTCATAGATAGTCTTCAGTCTTTATAAGTGTCATAACTGATTAACATAACTCAACTGAAACTTCATATCTGACTTGGCGTGAATGCACATAGCATCTAGAACATGTATACATCATGAAAATGAACACGCATAGCTCTAGAACATCTATACTAATAATTACATATAGAACACTATTTTATATTATATGTTGTCATCAATGACAAACATACAATCAATTATTTGCATAGAAGCAAATCTCCAATAATCTCCCCCTTTGACATTGATGGAAACATATGATATCATCAACTCAAAGTGTCTTCCTTATTTTTACAATCTTCTCAATATCCTCATCAAAATTTCCTCTTCACTACTGCTGCTCTGTATACTCCCCTAGAGTGTATGCTCCCCCTTACTAATACTCCCCCTTTAAAATCAATGACAAAGGGTGTTAAACACCATTAAGCATAGGTACTACTCAGAAGTAGAGTAGTCAACAATTCATCAGTCACCAAGGACTGATGTTCTTGTGAAAATTTCTAATTAGACTCAAGAAAGGGAATTACTCCCAACTTATCCCTGAGATACTCAAAAGTATCTTTTTATAATGGCTTTGTAAAAATATCTGCTAATTGTTCTTTAGTGCTCACATAATCCAACTTTACTTCTCTGTCAGCAAATTTTTCTCTTAGAAAATGGTATTTGATCTCAATGTGTTTTGTCTTTGCATGCATCACAGGGTTCTTTGACATATTGATAGTACTAGTGTTGTCATAGTGAATAACAATAGGATAATCAATCTAAATACAAAAGTCTTTAATCATATGTTTGATCCAAACCATTGTTGAACAATTCAATGTTGTTGTAACTTACTCAGCTTCTACTCTTGACTGAGAGATGCAATTCTTCTTTTTACTTATCCAAGTGACCAATCTGTCTTGAAGAAATATTGCTCCTCCTAATGTACTCTTTCTATCATCAACACAACCTACCCAATTTGCATCTGTGTACACATGAATTTGTATATTCTCTGAGTTAGGATACCATAAACCATAGTCAATAGTCCCTTTTAGGTATCTAAATATTCTTTTTATTTCCATTAGGTGATTTTGTTTGGGTTTAGCTGCAAATCTTCCAAAAATGCCAACTGCATTAGAAATATCAGGTCTAGATTGCGTAAGATATATGATTTTTTTGATCATAGACTTGTATAGGGTCTTGTCAACTGCTGTGGAATCATCATCTTTAGAAAGCTTACTTCATGTTAACATGGGGGTGCTTACTAGTTTGCAATATTCTAGCTTGAAAATCTTCAATATCTCCTTCACATACTTAGACTGATTTATGAATATGCCTTTATCTATTTTTTTTACATTCAATCCAAGAAAATATTTGATAGGTCCAATCATGCTCATTTCAAATTCACTTTTCATTTCTTTGGCAAATTCTGCACTAAGTTTGTCATTACCTCCA
Source organism: Thuja plicata (assembly GCA_018584345.1). NCBI lineage: Eukaryota > Viridiplantae > Streptophyta > Pinopsida > Cupressales > Cupressaceae > Thuja > Thuja plicata. Next base: position 3,517,108 of record MU225078.1, read on the forward strand.
AAGATAGTGTCATCAACAAAAATAGAAATGAGTAGTAATCCTTCATCTGTCTCTCTTATGAATAAATTACAGTCTACTACTCCTTTTTTGAATCCTATCTTTGTTAAGTAACCATCAAGTCTCTCATATCATGCTCTTGGGGCATGTTTAAGTCCATAAAGTGGTTTCTTTAATCTGCATACCATGTCTGGTTTATCTAAAAGTTTGAATCCTTTAGGCTGCTCTATGTAGAATTCTTCCTTCAAGTCACCGTTCAAAAAAGCTGACTTGACATCCATTTGGTATACCTTAAATTTATTAAATGTTGCATAGGCAAAAAATAACTTGATAGCTTCAAGTCTTCTCATAGGGGAAAATGTATCAGTGTAATCTATTCCTTCTCTCTGCGCATATCCTTTACATACTAATCTTTCTTTGTTCCTTACCACTGTGCCTTCTTCATTCATTTTATTCCTGAATATCCACTTTGTTCCAATCAAGTTCTTGTCATGAGGTCTAGGGACCAATTCCCATGTTTCATTCTTGATTATTTGATCTAATTCTTCTTGCATGGAACTTTGCCAATCTAAATATTTTCACGCATCTTCAACACGTAAGGGTTCAATCTGTGAAAGTAAGCATACCTCTTCATCAACGATTGAACCTTTTTCTCTAGATCTTGTCAAGACTTTTGTGCTCTGATCTCCAATGATGTCTTCCTTAGAGTGGTATTTGGATATGTATCTTGAATTCTTAGGAGTGATACTTTCATCTGTAATCTGTGATTGTTCTTCACTTGGTTCAGGATTGTTACATGAAACATCAATATAGTCAAACATTTGTTCAATAACTATGTCCGTATTGATGGGTCTGGGCTCATCTTCAATCATGGGAGCATAGTCATAATATCTTTCTTGAATCATAAACTTCTCATCAATCTTCACATGAGTAATTTCAATGATCTTCTTTAATCTTAGATTAAAACATCTATAGGCTTTTCTTTTAGTAGAGTAACCAAGAAAAATACCTTCGTCGCTTCTAGCATCAAACTTGCCAATGCTATCATCTCTCTTGTTGTAGCACTTGCTTCCAAAAATTCTGAAGTATTTTATAGTAGGTACATTACCAAACCAAAGTTCATAGGGTGTCTTGTCTATGCCTGGCCTTAATTGTATTCTATTGATAGTATAGACTATTGTATTGACTACATCTCTCCAATAATTATGATAAACCTTTCCTTCAATCATGATAGTGCGTGCTATGTCAAGTATTATTATGTTTCTTCTTTCTGCAATCCCATTTTGCTGAGGGATTCTAGGTGCACTTAACTATCTCTTGATTCCATGTTCTTCATAGTAATCATAAAACTGGTCAGAGGTGAATTCTCCTCCTCTATCAGATCTCAGACATTTTATCTTTAGTCCAGATTCATTCTCAACTTTAGCTTTAAACACTTTGAACTTCTCAAAAGCTTTAGATTTTTCTTTTCAGAATGCAACCCATTGTCTTTTCAGAATGCAACCCACATCATTCTTGAGACATCATCAACAAACAAAATGAAATACCTTTCTCCATAGTAAGATCTTGTTTGAGTAGGTCCACATAGGTCTATATGTATTAGATCTAATTTGTTTTCTGTAGAGTCTTGTCCACATAGGTCCACATAGGTCCCTATCACACATTTCCTACACATGGTGTCAACTATTCTTGCAATACTTGGAAGGTATCTTACTGCCTTTACATTACTTATTTTGACTATGCTATCAAAATTGATATGACAAAGTCTCTTGTGCCATAGCTAACTATCATCCACTTTTGCAACAAAATAACTTACTTATAAATTGATCTGAAAAATATTACCTTTGGTCTTTGAGCCTGATGCAATCATGTCTCTTTCTTTGTTGTTAATGATGCACTGGTTGTTTTTGAATTCCAACTAATATCCTTTATTAAGAAACTATCCAACACTTAGTAAGTTATGATGTAAACCATCAACATAAAGAACATCATCTATTTTATTCTTTCCATCTAAGGTGATAGAACGTCTGCCTATGATAGGTTTGGGAGTGTTATCTCCAAATCTAACCATGCCACCTTTGTATTTGGCCAAATGTACAAATCTATCTTTGTCTCCTATCATGTGGTGTGAACATCCACTGTGAATGATCCAGTCAGTTCTGATGTCAGCTTTTGAAACTAATGCTAACTCTTGTTCTTTTTCTTCATCTTCTTTGTCCATTTGTTCAAGCATCTTTTCAATGTCTTTAATGGCAATGAAACCAATTTCATCTTCTCCTGAATCATCATTAGTTACACCATCTTCAACATGATAACATTCTTTAGTGTCCTTGGGCTTGTAATTTGATCTTAACTTCTTGACTCTTGTAGGACACTTAGATGCAAAGTGACCAACTTTGTTGCATCAAAAACATTTGAATGGTAGTTGTCCTTCATATTTCCCTTTACCTTTTCTTTATTTCTTGGAAATCATAGAAATAATTTCTTCTAGTTATGTATCCACTTCTTCATTATTACTAGACCTGCTCATGGATTTCTTGATGTGGACCGAGGCTTTGAAACCTATCTCACTTTTGGGTTTTGTATTCAATCTTGATATCTCAAATGCAGATATTTTTCTGATCAAAGTTTCTCTCTTAAATTCTTTTGAAAATTGCATAGTCTCATCTAAGATATTGATCTTGTTGTCATAGTCTGTTGTTAGTGTGGTCATTAGTTTGTCCATTATATCATCATCTAAAATATCTCCACCATTGTTCCTGATACCTAAAACTGCTTCATTAATTCTTTGATTGTAGGCTCTGATGTTTTCTTCAGGTAGCATCTCTAAGTTGTTGTACCTTTTCTTCCATGTCTTTTTGCATGCATTCTTTTCTTGTATGTCTCCTTCAAACATATCTTCTAAGTACTTCCAAATAGAGTATACTTTATTTGCCTTCTCGATCTTAGAAAATTCACTGTCGGATAGGGCACTGATTAGGGCTTCTTTGGCGATTGCATTATTAGTGAATACTTCCTTTTGTTTGATTGTAGAGTCTTCTTTTGCAAGGTCTTTCAAGGTGGGAACTTCAATTTCTTGAGTGGAAATCTCGTAGATCTCAAATCCAATGCACTAAAGATGTGTTATCATTTTGTTATTCCAATCAAGATAGTTTTCTCCATCAAATTTAGGACTCTATTTCCTGAAGTATGCCATATGATCTACCTTAAGCTCTTTAGGCTTTCTCTCCAAGGAACTTGGCTCCGATACCAATTGTTAGAATAGTCCCAAAGGAAAACTGAGAGGGGGGGGTGAATCAATTATTAGCTAATTTAATTCTTTTCTTTTCTTAGATACAATTAACATAGAGTAAATCCACATTCAGATAACACAATAGAGAACACAACAATTTTGGTCACGGGGAAACCAAATAGGTAAAAATCCTGGTGGGAATTAGCACCCACAAAGAATTGTACTTGAGTATAATTATCATTGTTAAGAGATCTTGAAACCCTGTTAGGAGTTGTTCTTTACAATGCAATAAGTAGAGAGACCTGGTTAAAGGTTGGACTCTATTAGGGGTCTTTTACAAGAAACCCTATTAGGGGTGAGGACTCACTGTCCAAAAGCTCACTGCTAAAATGATGAAGGCTACAACCTTCAGTAGAATAGATATACACTATATTTGATAGATGAACTATTTGAATAGACCTAATGTCTTGATCAGTTCCAGTGTGTTGTATACTTCCACTTCTTCTTCACATAGATTTTTTCTTGATGAATGAAATGTCTCTACTGTCCCAAAACAATAGACATTTTGTCCTGCACTTTTTTTGTCTTTATTCTTCTCATTCACACTTGGTGTTCATCAAATGAACTACTATAAGTATCTTCTCCAAAGGATTTGATCTTCTTCAGCTCTAGGATTCCCTTCAATAATTCTTTAGTCGGCCACATCATCAATGCAACTTGATTAGAAACACGCAACTCATACTGAATAGACGCAATGCTTCACAAAGTTGGCTCCACCAAATTAACTCCAACTTCATGATTCTAATAGAACATGTTTGGCACCTTTTTATAATTATCTTTAACTCATAACTAAACATGAATACAAACACACATATCCCAAAGATAGGCACAACTCAAGAAATAATGTAATTACGTCGGCTCTTCACAGATAGTCTTCAATCTTTGTAACTGTCATAATAGAGATTAACATAACTCAACTAAAACTTCATATCTGACTCAGCATGAATGCACATAGCATCTAGAACATGTATACATCATGGAAATGAACATGCATAGCTCCAGAAAATCTGTACTGATGATTGCATATAGAACACTGCTGTATATTATATGTTGTCATCAATGAAAAACATACAATCAATTATTTACACAGAAAGATTGTTATATATTCAGTACCTGATTATGTAATTAGGGTACACTTGAGATACCATATATTTTGATTCAATTTTAGTTTATGATGATGTCATATATGAGATTTATTTTGTAGAGGTAATAATGATGGGATTTGGTTTAGAAAACTAATGATATATTTTTTTAACTTCAAATGCAGATATAGTTTATATGCAATATATTATTAATGTCATATTATGCTTTCATATCATTATGTTATGGACCTACTAATGTGTGAATTGAGTGTGCAGGGATAGTTGACCATGAATCTAAATTGGGGACCTAGTATTGGAACCTATGTGAAATTTTGTGCATTCCAAGGTCCTGTTTATACAAAGAAACATGGACCGCATTGTATATGTGGTTTATTTGTAACTATGGTTTGCATGTGTATTTAAATTAGTTGATGTTAATCTGAATAAGCCATGTCATTTGTTTTAATATATTGTATGAATTTTGGTAATTTTTGCAATTAATGTTTGCATGACTAGTTATGTGAACTATGGTTAGGTGTAGGCTCCCACAAGATAACTGCGATCATTTTTAGCTACCCAACTTGGTACTCTAGGGGTTAGGAGTCATTTTAAGCGATAAATAATCCTTTAAACTAATTTATTTCTCCCCTAAAGTCCCCTTTTCAAACTTGAGCAAATTTGAAGAGGAGTGTAACTTTGGTTAACCTCTCTCTCTTATTTTCAAATTGCATTTAACTCCATTTATGTAAAATGAAGGCAAGTGTGAAGAAAGGGATGGTTAGGGTCACCTCACCTTTGGGTTAGTCTTGGTCATGTTGGATTTTTTCCTATATAGGGAAGGTTTTTGGAAGTGTTAGGTGTTCACCCACTCTCTATTCTTAGAGACAAATTCCATATTTGAGGGAGCCCTTTGGAGAAAGGAACTTGGAAGGAAATCTCTTCTCAAATTTTAACTCCCCTTTAGTCTTGGAGTAAGGTTGTTATTATTTTAGAGTAATTTTTCATGGTTTTGCACATTCTTGAGCTTGAAACTCTATTAATGGAGTCCTATGTATTTTTTCTAAAGTTATTTTCAAGTTGAATTCTTGGTGTTTTATTTTGTTGTGATTTTATTTGTGAGTTATTTTTAATGGGTTTTTTCAAGGCGCACAAACCCTTGGGAGGGCAGAGTGACCTTGAAAGGGGTGGTAGGAAATGACTCCAATTTAGTGTAGAGTCTCCCATATGTGAAGGGAAAGACATGTGGTTTCATGATACCCATGATGCCAAGTATGGCCCGAGGGCTTTTGGGGGGCATAAGGAGGTATATTTTATGACTGCATCTTGTGAAGATGGTCATTCCAAGTCCATGTGTGGCTTGAGGTTTCTTCTTGTATACTTATCTTTCTCCTACTGTGAAGTTTTCCACTACCCCTATTTTCAGGAAGGCCTCTTGGAGACCTTCCTCTTGTTCTAACATGTGACAGGAAATTTTCATTGTTTGAATGTATTTGTTGATGTTTTCTGTAACCTATGTTGTGTATGTTTGTATCCCATTCCATTGTTGGATCCCCAAGCTCGGGGGTTGCCTTTAAAAGGCATAGTTTTGGAGGTGAGCCTCCATGGTCAACCTTATCATGTTTCAGTTTTCTACTGGATGTATGAACTTGCAGATTATCCTTAAGTGGAAGATGAGAACAACTGGAAAATATATCATTGTAACCTATGTTGTTTTTAAGGTTTTCATTATTGCAAAGTTTGTATAATGACTATTAAGGAAATATGTAGCCTATTATTTTTTAATTTAGATTTCTTTTTTTTAAAAGAGTTATTAATGCATAACAGATTTACAAACTTTAAATATATTTGTTTCTTTTAATGTTAGACATTTAAATTTTAAAAGGATCTTGCTTAAATTAGTAATTAAGTATACTATTTTTTAATGTGGTTTAATTAATAAATTATTCGTTATAACTTAATAAACTATTCCTTTTTACCGAACAACTTAGATATCATTTTCATCCTCAAGTGGGCCTAGACAACCCCTTTCCCCCGTGATAAATATCTATTACGGGTATTGTCCTTAACTTTGACCGACATTGTGCATGGTTGACTTTTGGTCAACTATAGTCAAAATTTCTCTGGTCATCCTAATTTTTGTACCAGGTGTTCTTTGTACCCCCCAGACCCTAGGATTTTAGTTTTGCACCTTTTGGAGATGGTTGACTTTTTGGGTCAATTCTAGTTGACTTTTGGGTCAACTATCTTGATTTGTGTGTGTGAGCCTTCTTAAGGGCTTAGCAGGCCCTAGAAACTTCCTTTCACTTAATTCAAAGTATAGTTGACATTTGGTCAACTATCTCAATTTGTGTGTCGATCACAACATGTAACTTAGGGATCCTTATAGGATAGTTTCAGAAGCTATCCTACCTCGTATGACCTTTCTAGTTACTATTTTTTCCTCTGCACAATTTTACGTGCACTTGCTACCTTTGAGGTAGTTTAGTTAACCTTTAAGCATGTTTTTTTAAATTTTTGATTATGTATTTTTTTCCCAACTTTTGGGCATGACATAATTTATATTACCCATCGGGGGTGTAAGGATAGGCACCAACGATCTCCTACCTATAGAATAATGGGCATTATACTGAGGTAGGCCCCTTGGTAATTAGGGAGAATTCCCTTGGTAAAGAAAACTAATTAGAAACTATAGCCCTATCTGCCCCCCTCTATGTAATTGAGGTTTAAATTAAGCCTTGTCGGAAAGAAAGAAACCAAAAACATTCTTGTTGGATTCTTGGACCAGATTAGTTACCAGAATTAAAGCATGCTCGAACCATTTCTCAATCTCCTCATTTCCCATAAAATAGTAGGGCAGCTTTAGAATGTTAGGTAGCTCCTTCCTAGTTCCCGCCCAATCAATTGAGGGTGAATTTCAGATGGACGTTATAGAACTATCCCAATTTCTCAGCAGAGAGGGGTTTATTTTATTCAAGAACAGGCTTTGATTGACCTGCTATTCCTTCCACCATCGACACTGCAAGTTTTCATACCCTTGGTGGATAGAGCTCCAAAATGTGAATAAAAAAATGAAAGAATGTGTTGATTTTAGGGTTGCAAAAAACATAGATGAGAAGTTGCAGGTTACAATACCTCAGCTATAAGGGAGTCCTCATGACCATCATGACAATCATAGGATGGAATAAAATAGACATGATACAAAGGGTGGCCTATGGATTACGGGACTGTATATAGTCTGAACAATTTGGAACTATAGGCAACATGCTAGTATTGACCAACATAAGGGATGAGACAAAGAAGCGAATAAATAATTGGAATTACACTTCAACAAAATGTTAAAACTTGGCTCTTACTTTTGAGGAACAATATATCCATAGATTTGAAATATCTCATTAGTGGAAGGTTTGGTGATGCTAGAGATGGGGGGAAATATGCATCTATCGGTGCTTCATATATGGAAACAAAATTAATAAAACCTTTTTTACATTGAATAATCAGGAATATCTAATATTCTATAAACATCTGTATGCTCTTTGATACATATAATATTTATATCGACTGTGAGACCTATCTCATGGGAAAAATAAAACACTTAATATTTGGCAATAATATTAATCTGATATGGTGAGATGAAAGGAAGATTGAGGTCATGGTTCCTATTCCTAAGTTATCCATACCTTCCTCTGAGCCTGTGTACCTTCCTGAGCTACACTTTGTATTGGAAAGGTATCTTTGTTATTCTAAAGGAGATTATTTATCTCAATTGACCCTCCTTACTACAAATTAAACTATATTAATAGTCTTCTATGTGTGAATCCCTGTCATAGTCTCTAAATGAAATTATTAATGCATGATGAAGGTGTTTAAGAATTACTTGCAAGTTTGATCTGGAATTAATTATGTTATCATTCATTACTGATGCTAATCATTAATGATAAGGAATTAGAAAATCTATGCATTGATTTATCTTTTATTGACTTGACCCACCACCATAATCAAGTTCTCACTATTTCTAAAGTAGAAGATTCACTTTCCACTACAATCTGTAGATTGTTCCTTCCACGACGGTAGTCTGTTGGTGAGAGTATAGTCTTCAAGTTCTCAATTAGCTGCAGGTTGAGGGATTGGTGGATGAACTCCTTCCTATGTAACTGAAAAGATGAAATAAATAGGAATGACCACAAAGATTTCCATTAAGAAGCATGCTTCTACTCATGAAAAGACCATCCATGACTACGGTATAAAAAATGGCCAAACAAAGATGATAAATAGGACATCCCATGACACTTTGTAGAGGGAGAGAGGAACAACTATATGAAAAATCAAGGAAACTAAGAGGCACAACCATTTAAAAGAGTAGTCATTCCAAGCCTCCTATTGTGATCTTGTATCTCTTTAGACTGATCATTACTAGTTAGTCTTTATTCTCTAAGCATCCCTATAGTGGTAATATGTCTTGAGAGTATTGATATGGTTGTAATACGGCCAAATGAAATGCAATTACAATAGAAACTCTGTAAGATCTTGCAAGATCCAAACTAAACTCTAGCTAGCCCAGATCCACACACTGGTAGGAACACCCAAGGAGGATCTAAACTTGTGCTCGCAAGCCCACCAAGAAATCTCCTTGTTTCCCAAGCCGCAGCCACTAGCTCCTCTTAAAATTCACTCAACAACCACCTCCTCTTCTCTAGGATGAATGAATATTCCTAGCTAGTCCAGATCCACACACTGGTAGGAGCCCCCAAGAAAGATCCAAACTTGTGCTCGCAAGTCCACCAAGCAATCCCCTTGTCCCCCAAGCTGTAGCCACTAGCTCTTCTCAAAACTCGCTTCTCTACCTCCTCCTCTTCTCCAGGATGAATGAATGAATGACTAAAGACTTCCCCCACAACCACTAATTATACCAATCTAAGCCACAGGTCGGCCCTGAACATAAATTAAATACAAATACTGAAATTAAATGCCACAAGTCGGCCAACAACAACAATTAAATGCCCAAAAAAGATGTCTTAGTAAAATTGTGATATCTCCTAGCTCCGGATGAATTAGGAGTCATGCTTCAAACCGTAGGTAGAAATCTAGGCCCTATTCAATCCCTAAAAATTTTCATCCTCTAACACTTTGTGGAAAATTACTTATATGGCTTGTAATAGGCACCAAATTCCTAAGCAAGGCCGAGCTCCTCCCAGTCCATGCCAAGCAACCAAGACCATGCCAAGTTCCATTAAATACATCAAAACCAATTACCAAAGACCCAAGTAGGTTCACACAACTCTAAAAAATCCCTCACACAAGAAAATAAGTCCACACAACTCCATCAAATCTCTCAAACATGCAGGATAGCCAACTACCCTGGGATGCTCCTGCATCAGACTTCCTAGGTGCGAAAAGAAGTATGCCTCATACTTTGACGCCAGATGAAATATCCACAACCATCTTCATCTTCACCAAAGGCTTCCACTCCAACAAGGACAATAGAACCAACATGTAAATCATCTAGATCCTCATCCATCTATCAACCACTAGAATGTCAACCATGCAATCAACATGCTCACTCCCAAGAACAAACTGAACATAGTACCTCGCCAGTAACCTCTGTAACTTATCAAAAACATCAATGTCATTAAACATGAAATCCACATCAGCAACATGTAAGCTTAAATAAATAATAGGAGAAACATGTAAATCCTCAACCATGCCAACCACCAACAGGTCCACATTAGGAACATATAGATCCACAGTATCATGTAGATCCTCAACCACATCAACAACTAGTGAATCCACACCAGCAACATCCATATCAACAACATCCATATCACCAACATATGGATCATCACCCTTAGCAACC
>MU225078.1:3543974-3566240 GCA_018584345.1 Thuja plicata
TCTCTCTCTCTCTCTCTCTCTCTCTCTCTCTCTCTCTCTCTCTCTCTCTCTCTCTCTCTCTCCTCATCTTGTGTGTCCTCTCTACCCCTTCCTTTTTATACATCCTTTGAGTGAGGCTTTGTCTGCATCTTATATTTTTACATTTCTTGCACACTCTCTCATCCTGATGATGGATCACGGAGTGTGATCCAAAATGTTGATGCTAAAAACACTTACACAATCAAATCCAGAAGCAAATAATTGAAATATAATTTGTTGAGTTTCTTGATTTTCACAAAAATATTACTAAGGAAGTCATTCTCTTCATTTACAAGAGACATAAATACAAAGCACAATTTCAAATTTTTCACACAAAATAGCACCAATACTCATAAAATATTATAAAATATGCACTAATTAAGCACATAGATCCATTTATATATCTAATATGCAATAAAAAATAGAGAGAGATCCATTTATTAAAACACACTGAACCAAAACACCAGAGTTACACAACATTAAGCTCAAGAGTGGGCTCCAAGATAAACATATTGATCCCAACCAAAAAAAAATCCATAGCCCACACCCAAGGTTTTCATGCATCTCCTTCCTTGCATACACTCACCAAGTTTGAATCACACATCCTTGACAAGAATGGTGTGTTTTCTAATAAGATAATAATAAAGACCCCTTTTCAAATGTTCTTGTGTCAAGGATGTTAAAGATTGTTATGGTTCAAGTGCCTTCCCTTAATGAACTTGAAAATAAGGAGGTCCTTTTATGAACCTTGTGTTGGTGGTGTGACAAAACTAGAAGAATGAAGACATGGAGTCGTCTTGTGGGTGTGTATGGGTCCTAGATTCTCTATATTACATTATCTCTATCTTAAAAGTTTACCTATTGTAAAATTTTAACAATTTGATTACAAATGACTCAATATCCTAGCCCCAAATCATTTACAGAACATAACAATTTGAACCCCAAAAAAATGCAATGTATATATATGTCAAAGTAAAGTAACAAGACATGAATAAACTAGTGCAATCATTGAATATAACTCACCTCAAGTTTATAATAGCTACTACTATGAATATAATGTACATACTCTTCATATTTTTTCCATTATGTAGGGGTAACAAAATAGTTTGAAGAGTATTTTGTGTTAATGGCCTAGACAAATTAGAGTCTATGTGAGGATAATTATAATTGGACTTTTTGTAATTGAAGCCTACAATTATTGAAAGTGAATGTGTAGAAGGAAAGATGGTACAAAATCTACTTTGTATTTCATTAATAAAAATAGACACAAAATAGAAATATACCCATAAGTGAAAAGTAATATAGGCAAATTTATATGCTATTTACCAATAGTAATGTATCAAATTCCACATAGATAGTACATATAAGGCCACGGAAAAAATCATCAAAACACTAAGGAAATAAATTAAATAAGGAAAAAAATTATTTCATAGTGGCTCTAATGTTTGAAGGGAGAAGGGAGAGTGATTAAGATGATTTCAATTATATATTTTGCATACATGCATTACTCGATAATACAAAACTAATTTGTAGAGAGAAAAATATTATTTCAAATAATTGAAATATATTCACGTTCTGACCAAATTTTTCTAAGGAGGGGGCATAGTTTGAGATTAAAATTATTCATATAATATTATTTGTAATTTTCTCTAAACAACATTTTGTGCACCATAGATAGCACCATGTCTTCTAGGAGAGGAGGAGAGTGAGAAGAAACCTAGTGTTTCCTGACTTTGACAAAGTTATCTTTGTAGAGATCCTCTTGATTTTATTGCAATAACCATTAATGCATCTTTCTGAAACTACACAAAGACAACCAAATAAATAAATATATGATTACTTACTATCAACTCAATCTCAAAACTCAGAAACCAAAATAGCATCCTACTTGATAGTTTCTTATTGAAGAAATCTCTTTAAAAAAAATATTTAGTTTAGATTATGGGTGGAACATACATCATGAAAAACACAATGAAAGTGATACTTTAGTAAGTAAGAGGATTTTTTAATTTTTCATGGAGTGTATTTTTCAAATGTAAATTATATTGTTAACCATTATTTTCATGTGCACTCTAGTTTTCTTTATTGTTTAATTTCATTGTTTGCATCTACTTTAGTATCTAAACCATTAAAGAAGCCATATTTTTAATATTAATTGAGGTAATCTTGTTTCACTTTTTGGTGAGTATAGGAAAATGTAATAAATTTGTGGTCATAGTGATAGACATCTATAAATTAATAGCTAGTATCTTGTAATAGAGCATGGTGCAAGGAAATAACTGGGAGGTTAAATTCGGATAATATCCTTCATCATTTTTATCCATAATAAGATATAATCACTCAACCAAAACATCCCAACATACCTTCCAGCTTCTTCATCACACAATTTTTCATCCATTTGCTTGCTTGGAGGATACTCAGGCGATATTTATAGGTCACAAGAATATGGCTCAATAGTGAATAACTATTCAATACAAAAAGAAACATCATTAGCCCCTAGAAAGTTTTTAAGAACAAGACTTACACACACTAACAAATTGGATATTATCATGTAAACTAGCATACCAGAAGCATGTATCTCCAGGTAATGACATCATTTTCATCTAGACTATGAATAAATGACATATCTTTCTTCAAAGAGCTTTAAAAAAGAAGCTACATATGTCCCTTGTATAAAAGAGGCCTAGATATTGATTGTGAAGTAAGAAGTTAGAACTTATTATTTTAAAAGGAGAAAATTGTATCAAAAATACCTATCTAGATAGAATTTAAGAAAACTGAATCTTAAGGTATCTATAATATTATAATTCAAAAAATCATCATAAGACATTATCTATTGATTAGAGTACCAAATCTGTATTTACTATTTTTGAGAATTTAGCAATAATGTGAATAAATTCATCAAATTTCTATATTTAATGAAATTTCTTGTTTGAGATTTCTAGATTTAGGCGTTGTATATAAATTTTTGCATTAATCTATTCTATTACATTATATGATTCATCAATAGCATGATAAAAAGCATAAGGAACAATTGTAATAGTAAGATGATTGATTTCAAACTGATTGTTATTTCTTCCTCTTTGAATTATTTTCTCTCCATCTTCCATCCCAACCTCCTCTTTTTATTTGGCGTCAGTCTACAATCAGTCATCTTACTACTTAAGTAGTTCTTTAGGTTCTTTATTATTCTGATGATAGATCATGGAGTATAGTCCAAAATGATAATGTACAAATATTTATACACATTTGATTCCAAAAATCTCAAGCTACTTACGTGATCACATGTTGATGGGGTGACATATTTGTGGAAATAGGTTGTAGTGAAGAAGAGATGGAAACAATATGTTGGTGTAGATGTGTGAAAGACATTCATCCTAGACCTTTGCAACCCACTAAATCACATCAAGGTATGTGGATAATCCCCTCGAGCAAGTATGAATTCACATCAAAGTGCATGGCTTCTAATGGTTTCCCTCCCCATTTTTGGGGTAGAGATGGATGGAGAGTGACATCTAAAGACATGGGTGGTTATCATTCTAGACTTTCTCATGTTGGAGGGGAAAATGTTGAGCTGAGAGCACAACTTCCCCCCTTTGATTTCTCTTTGTTATAGAGAAGGCCCCCTGTTGTTAGAGTTTGGGGGTGGTACTACCCCTATATTTTTATCACAGAATTAGTGAACATATTAAAGGATCCTAAGATTCAATTTATGGATTATCATTTCTAAAAGATGGATCTAGAAAATTTCTAGGAAGAGATATATTCTACTCAATGTGTGATAGGAAAATATGTTGATGTGGACACAACCTTGAAAGTAGAAGAAGAACTATTATTTGGAGAAGACGTACCAAAGGAAATCAGAGATAATGATGGACTTTTTTTTTAAAGGTGTAGGGAAGAAATTGGGATAGGTCACTAGTGTTAAACTTATCTAGCATATCATTGCCAAAATGAAGGGAGATTAAGATATATGGAATAGAACAAGGAGGAAGAAATTTAAGGGTGAAGAAATCATTTTGGGGGTCCGGGATGGAAGTAAAATTTGCCTATTATGTTGTGGTGAAGAGATATGTGTTGAAAATAATTGATGGTAGCATTGCACTCACTTATTCATTAAGAAATTTGAACCAAATACAGGGGAAGTGGGAAGTGGGAAGTCTGAGGGGCAAAGTTTAATCAGTTTTAAACTCTAATTTGTTTGTGGAGGAAAAGTCAACGACAGTAATTGTTAAAAGATGTTGAATTTGTTTTAGCTTGTATGTCCAAACTTGCCTTTGAAAAAAATTTGGATTTCATTCTCTCTGTAAGTCAGGATATTTAAATGATCTTTTTAACACATTAGATTTGATTAAAGTAAGTGGTATTGTGGATAGATTCTAAGTATGAACATAGATTTTGGACATGATTAGTATTAAGTTTGAATAGTATTTTGAATATAATATTCCCAATGATGGATCAAATTGTTACCGTTTAAATGTGTTAACAAAGACATTGAAGGCCTTTTGTCTTGATCCTATGGTACTAGCATCTGTGGGAGAATTAGTGGAAATAATTGACATTACAAGGAGTAGACTACTTTTGTAGAATCTACTTACTAGAGAAAGTGCTCAAATTCCTTGGTTGAAAAGTCTCATAGAGTAGCTAAAGTTATAGTATGCAATCCAGTATGAGAAACCTCTTTCTAAATCCCTTTGAAAACACTCAACATAGACATTTTGTGATAGCACGACCAATATCATGTAGTAGCACTACATAATGTCTCAATAGAAGTTTGTAATTTTGCCTCAGTTCTAGCAGACTCGTATCAATAACATGGCTTTGGCTTCAAAATTATGTGAATGTTTAATTGCAACTATTGGGATTAAAGATCATACACCTTTCTTCTTGACTATTTCTTTTAGATGTGACGCTTTATTAAAAACATCAAGGTGAAGATTTTTTCCAAGTTCTCTTTTCAGTGTGAACCAGTTGATTTCAACAATAAGGTTTTTTAGCCTCTCAGAATTCTATTCCATAATATCATTCTCAATTCTTAGATGTCAAAGATGTTTTATTTTTATTTCTAATATTTTTTTTTTGAACCCTCAACCACCAAATAAGTAAATATATTACAAGATTAAATCCATGAATCTCAAAGTGCAATTTATTTGCACATCCTTCAACATTTTTATCCATAATAAGATATAATCACTCAATAAAAATAGCCCAACATACCTTCCAGCTTCTTCATCACATAATTTTGCATCCATTTCCTTGCTTAGAGGATACTAAGGCAAGATTTCCAGGTCACAAGCATATGGCTTGGTAGTGAAGAACTATTCAATACAAAAAGAAAAGTCAATAGCCCCAAGAAATTTCTTAAGAACAAGACTTATACACACTAACAAACTAGATATTATCATGAAAACTATAATATGAGAAGCATGTATCTCCAAATAATGACATCATTTTCATCTAGACTATGAATAAATGACATACCTTTCTTCAAATAACTTTAAACAAGAAGAAAATTATGTTGAGTTTTCTTTAATCTATTTAATTCTTCTACCTTACTTTAGTCTTGATGCTTAAACAAAAATTACATCATTTTCAGTCATTTATATAGGTTTAAATTTCTTTCATACAATGATCCTACTATCACACATACACCTCCATGAGATCCTTTCGATAAAACACCTACATTACTAGCTATATTTTCATTTTATAACCATTTACCAAGAAAAGAGTAAGGAAGGAAGGAGAGAGAGAGAGAGAGAGAGAGAGAGAGAGAGAGAGAGAGAGNAAAGAGAAAGGAAGGAAGGAGAGAGAGAGAGAGAGAGAGAGAGAGAGAGAGAGAGAGAGAGAGAGAGAGAGAGAGGTTATCCTTATCCTTATCTTAAGTAACCATCACAAACTATCTCCACCATTTAAATTTCACAATGCACATAAAAATGAGTTAATACACACTCATTTTGACAGTAAGATATTACACACACACACACACACAAAGTTATCATATAGTATTCCAAATATGTATTTGGCATCATCCAATCTAGAGCTAAAAATCAAAAGAAGTATCCAAGCCACTCAGATTTCATTAAATCAATTGTTCACAAACAAGGTCATAACACATAAAAATAATACTCTAATCTTGTGTAAGTCTCAGAAAAATTAGATACATAATTGAATTTATTAATCCATTATGACACCTTTATATATATTATTTATTCACTAACACAAAATGGCACAAATAGAATTCCAACCATCCATCACTACATCATCAAATAATAGTAATGAGCATGCATAGAATAGGCAAAGATACATATGGATTCAAACACTCATCTAGTAAAAAAGAAGAGCATACACAAGGAGGGATATTTCCATATATTTGAGGCCACATAAAGATTGTCTTAATTCAATCATTCAAAAAGAATGGGTGCAGCACCAAGTGCCTACTACATCATGTATTCTACCAAAATCACACAAAATTTACAAATATAACCATGCACTCACACACATGAGACAAATTCATGAGATGGAGGGCATCAAATAGAAGACACACACTAACTAAGAAACCAATGCAACATCACGAAAAGAGAACATACATGCTATAGCTCCCACTATATGAACCTAGGCTCTGATACCAAATTCACACCCCACTAGAGAACCCTAAGAAACTAGCTAGGTGGATTACATGCACAACAATTTTTTTTTGTTTAATAAAGAAAAATTATTTACACTAATAACGAGAACACACCAACATAGAATGCATGATAAAAACATGAAGAATCACCGTGTAGTAAAGATCCAACACACACAACATAATCATCACTGAATCATTGAGATGGAAGGCCTAGTATTCCCAAGGTTCCTTTGGCCTCCACACTACGATCACACAACAAAACCTACAAGAGAAATCAGAACAATTTATCAAGATACTCGACACGCAAGGCATTTTCTTAAAACCCATTGATGTATAAACATTCACTATTATTTAGTAGCATTCAAGTATACATTTTTAGAAAATCTCAAGCTAGTAATTGTATAGTTAATAACATAAACATAGCGCATGAGATTCTTCTCAGGATTTGATTTTGAATTCTACGAGCTCATTACCTTAAAAACCAACGCATGTTGAGGACAACAATGTGAGTGCAGTGTGTGTTTGTCCTATATAGACATGGCATATAATCTAGGCACAACTCTTTAATACTAACTAAAATATGGTAAAATGGAAAATATAGAAAGATACTATGCTAGAAAAAGTAAATACAATACACAACAATAAGAGTAGGAAAAATTAGAACCAAAGAGAGCTTGATGAAGCCAACTATTTTCCCTACTTCTTCTCCCTCTAATGAACCTATACACACAAAATTGAGGAAAATGGTTGTGGAATATATCAAATGACATGAATATGATAAGATCAAGATGATATTCTCAATGAGATACAAATCAAGTT
This sequence comes from Thuja plicata, assembly GCA_018584345.1. Classification (NCBI taxonomy): domain Eukaryota; kingdom Viridiplantae; phylum Streptophyta; class Pinopsida; order Cupressales; family Cupressaceae; genus Thuja; species Thuja plicata. The sequence goes on from MU225078.1 coordinate 3,551,437, forward strand.
GATGAGAAACTTCCCTTCAAAACCAAGAAGAAAGTAACTTAATGGAGTGAAGGCTAAGAAAACAAGACAATGGAGATACAAATTTGTGACAACAGTTCAATTTACTTCATGACAACAGTAATAGTTTCATAAGATGAAGATGTTGGAGCAATTTAATGGTGTCAAGGAATCAAGGTGAAATGGAAAACAATAGAAGCAACATGTAAAATGACAATATCTATCTCATTATCGGATCAACATATATGTAGTAGAGCAGCATTCATGTAGAGATAATAGATGTCAAAGTGAGGATATTCATGTACAAGGAGTAATAACAGTGTTTCTTCGGCATAGAAACTCTATTATATCTCATTAAGGACATTGAAAAATGTTGTACAAAAGTCCAAACAAAGCAGTGAGAAGAAAATAGTAAAATAGGAAATCCTTGAATAGGATAGGGACAGTCATAAAGTTTCATATTGACATTGGAATAGGACTAGTAGGTGTGTTTGACTATTGAATCTACATTGGTTTGGATTGAGATTCACTTGGTTTCAATAATATTTTAATATTATCTACTTAAGAAGGCCAACCACATGATGGTGGAAGCTCATTTGGCCCCACCCTCCCTAACATCACTCTAAATTCCCCATTAACATCTAACATTCACTTATTCATCATTTATAAAATATAACATTCAATCATTATAATCACATAACATTCAATAACACCTAAAATTTATTAACAATTGGAAATTCATCAATAATTAATCAATACATCATTCATCAACATTTAGTAGCACAAAAGTGCATTCATTAAGACAATGTTATTTCATTATCAAAAAGGGTTTATTGCAATCATTTCTTATTTGGTTTTTTGTTTGATTCTTTAATGTAAAGGCTAAGCAGAGCATCAATATCTTCATCATTTCTCTCCTCTTCTTCTTATGATCTCAATAAATGCCTCCTCTTGTGTGTAGGAGGACATTGGTGTGCCAAAGGGGGTCCGCTGCAATACAAACTAAATGGGTTAAATTCACAACATTTTATATTAGTGTTACAAGTATTTCATTAATTAAAAGAACATAACAACCAATCAAAAAATTAAAATAACATAACAAAGATTTTCTTTACTTGACAGTGCCACATCATCTTGAATACGGTGAACACTCAGATCATCCTCCACTCATTCACCATGATGTTCTATATGCTCTAAAATGTACACAAGAAAGGTTACACCAATTTCAATTTGAGATTTTAAATTGTATTAATAATTACACAATTCATTTTCAATAGCAAATGAATACCTCCATCACTACAATGCACATCAGGGTCTTTGTCATGTGGAGTATCTATGCTAGGATTAGAAGGTTGCATTGCAATGTCATGGGCATTGTTATCATTGTTTTCTTTTAAAAACAAAAATAGTCAATTTATGTTCGAAATAAACATAAAATAGATTATCACTCAAGTATTCAATTTGAATTTTTTTTCATTTGGCCTACTTACCTCTGTGTGAACCGATGCGGCAGACTATTGGGTTTGGCTAGAGGAAGCTTAGTGTAGGCATTCAGCCACAGCTTTATAGCCTTTCTTGAAGGCAATCTTTCTTTCTTCTTCTGTGGGTGCTACATTAAATTCTGAGCCTTGCATTTTTGGCTTAATATCATCAATTCTATAGGTATTATTTGATTAAACAATTTTTTTTAGAATTTATAAAAAAACTCATTCAAAATTTCATTTACTACTACTTACAATTCTTTCTTGAAGATTCAGATAACCACCAGAGCCAAGTTTGTGTTGGTCATGCTTTTCCAGTCTGGCCTTTGTAGCCTTTGATGTTTCCTGCAGTCTATAAAAAAGTTTGAAATATGTTATATTATATAAATACAAAGATCACTAATTAATGCATAATTACATTCAACTTAATAATATTGCATACCTTCTATTGTCGTTTACTAGTGTAATTCCTCTTTGACTTTGCGCTTTCTCCTTTGCATCCAAAATGAATTCCTTCCACTGCTTCTCTAGAATCACGACAGGATGCTCGTACTTTGGGTTGTTCACTAGATTCCTTTTGTACATGTCCCTCATAGTATTTAGATGTTTGCAAGCTCTCTGAATAAATTTGGTGTTGTCAAAAATGTTACTTCTGAAGAGCTCCTCTAAATATTTAATGAGCTGATCTTTTTATTTTTTTCTTATAAATTCCACCTTTTAAGAAAAAACAAAGTTGTTAGCTAAAAAATTAACTAAAGTTGCATACCTTGAATATAGTACAATAAATGGATAAAAGGAAAAATATTCTTGAAATGATATGAAATCAAATTAGTTGGATAGGGTTAGTTCACATATGATGTTCCACCTTGTACATATGGTGGGCCCAAATAGCAACAATGTCATCTCATTAAGATTTTCATAAGAAACATCATGGGATCATCAATCCAAAATGAGTTATAAATAAGTACATTAAAAGTAGAATATAAATAATAATAATTTTAAAGTACCTGGAAGCTTAGGTAATTTTAAAGGAATCATATCTTCATCAGTCAACAACAATGATGTCTATAATTTTCCCGTACTAGCAACATGGTTAGATCAAGGAAACGATGGTGAATTATCACCAGTACTAGTCTTTGTATCCTGAGGAGGAGTATCTTCTACAGTACAAAATCATTCCACATAATTAAAGTACAAATAAAATCATAATTAACACACAACCAAATATATAAAAGCAAGGATCTACCACCTATAGACGGTGCAAATGTGGAAGTTTGCATTCTCCTTGTTGCCTACATTACAATCAACAATAACGTCGGGTTGCTCATCCTCATAGGAGGAGGTGTTTGCACATTATGACCTGAACAATACATTATTAGCAAAGACATGCATGAGGTTTTATAGAAAATACATGCATGAGGTTTCAGGTAGGGGAAAAGATATGTCATGTTCGGGTCGAGTTGACAAAGGTAGTTGTCAACTTGACAACTTTTTAAACTTGTAATTTATGAACTTTTCACTTAATTTGGTTTCAAAATAAGTTGTCAATATATTGTAGTTATGAAATTTTCCACATCCAAATCCCTACTATGCAACTTGGGTGAGCAAGGATAAAAACATACTTGTGAGGGACCAAGTCATCCTAAATTTTTCAATTGGTCAATATTTTGGTAGCATTTTATGTGATGTCTTGGATATGAATTTTTGACATGTCATCTTGGGTAAGCCTTGGGAATATGCTTGGAGGGTTGTGCATGATGGTTTCACTAATACATATGTAATGCATATGGGAAGGATCACTTATAAACTCAGTCCACTTCTCAAGGATGACATGAAGAATATAGCTATGTGTTTTGGCAATGACATTTTAGTGCATGGACCGGGAAGATTTCATTGTGATACTGGTTGGTATAGGAAGGAGTTGTAGATTGAATGGAAGGATAGTCCAAAGAGGTCATCAACGACTAGTGCTTGGCCAAAGAAGATTAACTCTCGGGACAAGAGTTTCATTGGAGGAGGGGAGTATAGTGCAGGGGCACCAAGGACACTCACTACAACCATGAAGACCATGAAGACCTTAAAGACATTCAATGAAGACTAGAGGAGTGACATGCATAATCCAATCCCTAAGGAGATCAATTGGAAAGTCTTAGAGCCTATAATGGCTTTCAAATGATGTAATGAAGCAATAAGTTTGAAGTGTCCTTAATAGGACCAATTGTGATTGTAAGTGGATCAATAGTGTCCAAGGGATTATAGGGATTTATTAGGGGTTAGGAGTGCTTAGAATAAGTCTCCAAGGTGTTTGAACAACTTAGGAGTTTATAATTATAAGTTTTAATTAGTTTTAAGTCATTTTTAAAAGTTTAAAAAAAATCATATTTTCAAATGTAATGGCTATATGAGGGAAATGGGGTTTTTGATCATTTTAGACCTTATCTAATCAACCCAATGAACAAAGTTGGTTGATATGGTTATATTAAGTTTATATATTGTACAAAGAAGTCATTATATGGAGAGATGCCTGGTGTGTATGGATTGATCATAGAGAAGTAATAAAAATTTAGTTATTCTACTATTTTGAATTTCATTGGCAGTGTTTGTTAAATGTTTTGATTGAAATAAGTTCAAATAATTTAATAGAGGTCTAATATAGTAATTTGATATTCCTTGAATGTGATAAGGAACATTTTACATCACTGCCCTACACACTTTTCTAGTTTTGACAGTCGTAGTTGTATTTCCTTATAGAAATTATGATTCTTTCTTAACAAATGGTCATCCCATAAACTCTTAAGGCCTTGACTTCATGGGATGATACCTAACTAACATGTATTAAAAATCTAATGATGTAATGTGTAGATAACAGGGAGAAAGGGTGATCACCAATGTTTTGGTTGAAGAAAACCATTGAAAATTCTTGGAATGTTATAGCAGTAGGAGATCGATCTTAATAGCAGTGACATTTTGTGATTGGAAGTGATTGAGTATGTTGAGGACAAGGTGAATACAACACCAATTGTGCTTGGAAGTGTTGGGAAGGTCTAGAATCAAGGGTTTGGAACACCTAAATTGGGGCTTTTGATGTTTCTAGGGGTTTGGGGTTAATTCCTTTTTCATTTAAGTATTATGAGTCATAATAAGAAATTGTTGAGAGTTTGGAGTCTTGGGAGTGAAGGAAACATATACTTCCTTTGATAATTTGCCCATTTTTATGCATTTTTGGGTCATAGGGTGTGAGCATAAATATATGCTCCAAAACAATAATAGTAAACCTTTTGATATGTTAAATTACAAGATACAGGGTGTTTGAATTAGTGATTAGTTCCTTTGATGCTTTGGAAAAGTTCAGAGTTAGGGTATTAAGAAGGTTGTTGTAGGGCTACAAGACTAGCTATTAGGCCTCTGGGATAGTTTGGAGAGTTGGGCACCTTGGGTGTTGCAAAGATCTTTAAAACCTATCAAATCCTCTTGAGTTTGGAAAAGTTTGTAACTACAATATATTGACAACTTGTAATTTGTAGTTGTCAAGAAGTGTCCAAAAATTGGAATTATAAGATGTTAGGGATTTTTCTTGTATGAATCATAGTGCTTGAATAATTACTTGAACACCATGTTGTCTATATTGATTCAGATGCAAGAAAATCCTAATTTCTAAGGATTGGATAAGATCCTTCTTCATTTTTGAGCTCCACATATACTCAGGCAGGTTTTACCTCTTTATGATTATTGATTACATAGTATATATTAATGTGGACACTGATTTGCTATGTATCTTTGTTAAACCAGCTTATGAAACACCTTGTAAATTACCAAGCATAACCAAATGCAAAACTTAACCATACAAACTATGATTGTAAATATAGCATAAATCAGTGATACAAGGATTTTCATCCTTCTTCCTTTTAAGGAGGGATAACCTAATTGATTCACTCTCCAAGGAATCACTAAAATGGACATTGTCCTGCTGACATGAGTCCTTACTAAATTTAGTTTGTTTGTTCTTAGTAATAGAAATATTTTGATTAGAATAATTTTGAAAGTTTTGAAAACTTGGATGATGATGGATTATCAGACCAAAAACCTAGATCAATGCCTATCCTTTGGGTTACAGAGTCAATAAGCTCAAGTCTCACAGAAACAAAATACTGTAAACTACCTTACAACCTACATGCAATTTAGATAAACTACCTTACAAATTATCTAGTTACCTCTAAAATAGTGTTATCAAATCCTTGAATACTGTTATGCTTTCTAAAACTACTCACAAAACTTAGCTCTTTATATGAAAGAAACTTGTAAGTAATCAAATAGTTACCTTGTAATCAAAATGCTTCAGAATGCCTTGCAAACTTAAACATAAAAAAGCATACATAGGAAATAAAGAGACAACAATAGAGAAGACTAAAATTGCACTGTATTTTATTGATATGATCTTGCTTTCATACCTGAAAAATCTTTGAAGCTTGAAAACACAGACACTAATTCAGAAAGTCTAATTTTTACAATATATTTCATCCTCTTATTTTTACAACTCTTGACTATATATATAGGTTCTTGACCATCTTGGAATCCTTTTATTTAGGATGCAACAAGCTTCAAATGGTCTCAGAAACCTAACCCTAAAACTACAGAAAAGACAAAAGAGGAGAAACAAGAAGCGGTGGAAAGACAAAGTCAAGCAATGAAATATGATATTTCTTGTTCTTCTCTTTATCTGGTGCCTTCAGTTTGACCATATCCATGGTAGCTAGTACCATTTATGTTGAACTCAGATGACCATGCTTATATACTCACCTACTTTTATTTAGCAATAATTGTCTTCATTATCCTCAAAAAGTGAAGTGCCAAGTATTCACCTTTATTCGTCGTCCAAAATTTCTTCCTCCACCATGGGCTTCTTTTTCTTGGGCCTAGTGATCAATTCCCATGTTGTCACTTCATCATCTGTTGGCCACTTGAAGTCTTGAGTGTTCTGCACCTGTGCCTTTTGCCTCTCCCATCTAACATCAGTGATGTTCTTAACATCAACTAGAAACTTATTGATGTCAGTTTCTGCCTTGAATGCCTCATCTAATATCTTATTAAACCCCTCAATGTCTAAATCTGATCCCAAAATAAATGCCCCATCAGTAGGCATTTTTCTGTCAAACTCATTCCTCCAGGCATCTAAAGCCTTTACCTGATCATCTTCTCCTCTTAGGGAAGGAATAAATCTATTGAAATCTTCAGCAAAGAGGCTTAATTTAACCTCTATCTAATTTAATTTGCCTTTGAAAAATGAGAGAGCAACATTGACCTTTTTGATCTCATCTTGCACTTCTGTTACTATCTCTGGCAAATCTGATCTTAGGGTTTGCAAAGATGCAAGCTTCTCAAACAATTGTACCTTGGTAGACCATTTGGTAAAATAGGGGTTTAATATGGAAAGATACCCCATGACCTTTGTATGCAAAATTGGCAATTTACTATAGGCATTAAGGACAATATCAGTCTTATCCTTCAAGACTTCAATCCTATGTTGTAAAATGCCTCTTAATGTATTCAAGGCAATTTCATTGCTCTTTTGTCCTATATCCTCCTTCTCAACCACTTCTTCTAATTTTTCCTTATCATAAATTTGCAAAGGCTATGGTTGTATAGGCACATACATCACCTCAGGCTTTTCTTCTAACTCTTTTAATAACTTTGCAATCACTTGATCTTGCTAATGTATCTTGATCTGGCACATTTCTTTATCTTTGGCCAATACCCTAGTCTCCTCTATTAACATGCTACACTTGTCAGACAACTATTTTGTCTTGTCCTCATTCAAATGTGCCCAATGTGTCATGATCTGGGATATTTCCAAATCCCCTGTATTCTGCATAGACCAGACCATCTGATTGCCCACCATGTTTTCCTGAATATTTACTAGCTGAGGGTTTTGGTCCTTAGGGAAAAGGTTCCACATTGCAAAGGCTTGAGATTTTGGGATATACCCAAATCCTTTAATCATATCCCCTATTTGCATCTCACTTGACACCTTCAAATCTGGCTACTTTCGTATTTGATCAATTATGATACAGAAGCCAAATCCCAACCCTCAGCAAGTAATATGCCACTGTCCAATACCATTTTTCTGGCTTCATCAAGTGAGATGTCCTCACCATCTGGGTCATATGATTGTAGGGCCACTAGGGCCTCATTTTTTACTGTCTCCTTCCCATCAACAGTTAATTTAGCTCTAATTTTCTCCTTCTTATACCACCTTAGGAAGTCTTTAAACTCCTCAGTCTTAATGAAATTATCATCATTTAGAAACTATTTTTGATGTATCATTATTTCATCAACACAAGCTTTAAGGGGTAATTCAACCTTCTCTTCCATATTAGGTTGCTTTTTCTTCCCCTCCCTAATCAATTTTCTTAGGTTATGGTCATATAACCTATTTCCAGGCACTAGGGCACTTGCTTTATCTTTTTTCTTTTCTTGCCTTTCAACTGAAGGCTCGCCTATTTCAATCTTTTGCCTTTTAGCTAAAGGCTCCTCTACACCATCTGGTTGTGTGGCCTTTTTCAAGTCAAAAACATGGCCCTCTGCTCCCTACAGCTATGGTATCTCAGCAACATCTTGCTGAGGTTGAACATATCTAGTAGGACGAGTATAGTCATTGTCAATACTGCTATCATATTCAGAATCTGAATGGTCTGGCTCTTGGGCACCTTTCTTATCAAGGATAGTTTCCAATTGTTCAGTAAGAACATAATAATTATCAATCATGGCCTTAATCTTGTCAAAATATGGGAGATCATGGTAAAAACCCCCAAAGGATAACCCATTTCTTTTAATTTCCCTTTCATGGTTCATTAGCTCCTAAATCCTTGTTCTTCTTGTCTTAATCTCATCTTCATCAAGAATGTTCCTTGTTGCATCTTCCTCAATGCATTCACAATGGACATTGGTATTGGGAATTGTAGGAGTATATAATTTTCTGACTCCTGCCATGAAGCCTTCAGGATCAATATATCTATATGAGGTTGTCCCCATTCTGCAACTTTCTATCCACTGGGTGAGTGAATCAATTGCACCTTTGCCAATAGTAAAATATGAAATTATGAACTATTTAGGGGTTATGGTCTCCTTCCTGTGTGATTCAAAGTTCTCATTATCTGTTAACAACAATTGCCAAACAAATTCCATGGCAACAACTCTTGCAGGCACATGTTAAGGAAAGATATGAGGTGGATGTATACATCCATATACCCTAATTATGGTATATTTCTCTTCTAAGAAGAAATCTCCCCAATTGTGTTCTCCCTCCCATTTGTCCAAGTATATGTTTGGCCTCAGTAGTTGCATAATCTTAATGGGGATCCTTGTCCTGCTGATGCTCAGGCTCTGTACTATTGGATACACAATCCAATTTTGAAATGCACAGTAATCACAATCCCTAGATGTATAATTCCAAATTTTTACCCAAAACTAGATAGGATTGGGTCCATCTTGATAAAACCTCTGAGGGGTCAAATTATTTACATCCATGATCACAAAATTATAATGCAATAGGAGATGCATGAGGATGGAGTAGTGTAAGAACTTGGGCTCTTTCTCCTTAGGATTTGCCATTTTATTTTTAGTTGCTATGAATCCCTCGTGCATCTTGTCAATGATATATTGCATCTAATCATAGATAGTGCTAGAATGCACCTCCTGCAAATCTAGCACCATCATCAATATCCTGTAATTGATCTTATCTGCTTCCCCATCTATCCCTAGCACTCTACATAGGGAATAGGCAATGTATTTAATGTAGAAGTGCAAGTCCTTGAAATAGTAAGGGCTTGTCCTAGACATAGGACCAAGATGTTTTCTCACCTCCTTGAACATGTGTTTCTGCAATGTTTCCCTAGCAATACCAGGCTTCAAATTGTACCTTGCCTCTTGCTTAGTTATGTCAATCCTGGTAGACATAGTACTATACAAACCAAAAGCTTGCATAAATGAATTTCTATTTAGGATGAGCAGGGTGGTACCATAATTCCTCTTAATTGTCTTAGACAATACATCATAATGACTAGTGAGGCCTAAGAACAAATCTACATCTATGTAGACATCAAGAACAATCAATCTAGCTAAACCACAGGTCCAATGGTTTAAATTGGGATAGGTTTATTAGAATTGTTTAAAAAGTAGTTAAAAAGGGAAAAACCTATTGTCCCTGGAGTCTTAGCATCTCTGATGTCGCAGTAGTCATCTTTAAGCAAATTAGCATCTGCCCTTCTGTTATGAGTTGAACCTGGCAGCAATCTGAGGAATTCATTAGAATAATTATGTTTCCCCTTGGACTCTTCACTTGCATCTTCACTTCTCCCGCTGGTAGAAGCCACACTGACTGCTTTGCTCATGTTTGCTATGTCTGAATCCCTTCTTCTTTTTTGATATTGAAACAAATCTATTTCCAAGACTCAGCTTCTTTGTGCACAATTCTTAGAAATTCAAAGCCTCTTGATCAATTGAATACTGTGTAACTTCTTTAGTTTCTTATTTCTTCTCAGAATACCAAGCACTTCTTAACTCTAAAATTCTGAAAGCAAGGTAAGTTAAAATGAACCCTCGATTAGCTCTTTATGGTAATTGTTTGAAGTACACAGCTCATCATTTTGAAAATCATCAATTCATGTCTTCAATTCAGTATGCTATGAATTAATTGAAAACCTAGTCGTATCCCTTGAGTGTGACAAGAAATCAAATTCATATATGTGCAAAACTTTATAAAATTTGAATGTGATGACATGTTTCATGATGATTGTCTCTCCGTCATACATCTCAGCTACCCTTTTTGACACAGTAATCAATATCCAAGCTTATCATTGGATGCTGAGTGATTCATGTTGTCATGTCAGACATCACTGCCTTTTCTTATGGTTTCACATTAAGCGACTACACGACTGTGTGTTATCTCCTTATCACTGACCCAAGTCTTTAACCCCTGACTCTTCTAGAGACTTAGTGACTATGTAACTTTCCCTATCTTAGTTAACCATAGTCTACTTCTAGCGATCATGCAACTATGTAAATCAAAGTCGCTGGATGAAAAGTCTTACTCATGTTTTATTCAGAGACTCCGCAACTGACCGTTACTCTTAACTTTCACATTTATCTCTATGTTGTTGAATGCTTTCTTTTCTTTATGAGACCCCACGACTACCTTTATTTGATTAATCGTTGAATGCCAATGTTAAGTGACTTATCCTTCAAAGACAACATGAAAAGCATTTTACCCTTCATTTCATCTGGCGACCACATGACATACCCTTATCTCTGAGTTGCGATTACCTTTTCCTTTGGGACCTTTTATTTAGAGACTTCATGACCACTATAGGATCTCTAAACCATTGCATCTAATGGCTTTCATTAAATTGCTAAGTAATATAACATACCTTTAAATCTTCTGAAGACTTCATGACAACACAGGCTTTTACACTTAGTCTCTTAGTCACTGAATGCTATTTTTCCATTTGGAGACTACATGACAAGATTTTTAGTCACTTCACCTTTGGACACGTGTCTCATTTATCACTTGTCTGTGCACTGCTGAATGGAAAGTTGACTCAGCATTTAATCTAGTGACAACCCAACTTTTGTTTTATCTCAAACTGCATACGGTTAGTCACGAAGTCTCCACCCTTTTCACTTAACCACCATTCTTTCTAGAGACTATGCGACAAGAACTTTTACTGCTTACTTAACTGCGGGCCAATCTAGCGATTACATGACATGAATAAATTTCCAAGTCTCTTAATGAACCATTAACTACTGCTTCTTTCTCATAACATTGCAACTGGTCTACGGGCCCTTCTATGAACTGCTGACCTGTTTACTCATTCAGTGACCCCGCGACATGAAGAGCTCTACTAAGTCTCTAAGAGAAAAAATAATATTCCAAATCATTCAGAGACATCCCGACATAAGGTAATCACCAAGTCTCAAAGAAGAAAGGAATATGCCATTCGGATCACGCAGCTAGGCAACCAAGCTTTTTTAACACATGACTTAAGTGAACCCCAAAAAGTAACACAAGAATAGAAGTGAGATAAAAGTTTAAGGGTTTTTTCAAATTTAACTAATAAACATGACCTAGGGTTTCAAGGCTTTGTAATTTTTCATGGGTTTTGACCTGAAATCCTGAAGATTTTAACAGGGAAAAGACATATAAACTGAGAGACCTCTGTTTTTAGGCAAGAAACAAGCATGAGGACCACAAAAATTTGGTAAAGAGACTTGAACTGGAAATACAACCAACATAAGAATTTAGCACAAACCCTATGGGATCACACAAGGGACATTACAATATCCTTGTATAGAGTCTGAATGTAGGGATGTGCAGGTATTGTGGAGGAGAGATCACAATATGGAGCATGGTTGTTGATTGAGGGTGCACTGTTTAGCACCAGTCATTGTTATGGATAAATACTCCAAAGGATGGGGGTATTTTATGTTGGATCTTTACTATTGGGGTCTGTTTGTAGGTTCTAGATCCCTTGGGAGGGTTTAGAGAGGTTTGATTTGATGTTGAACTTGTGTTAGGACTTTCATAATAATGTTGATAGTTACTTAAGTTTGTGACAGAGACTTGTGACCCTGTTTGTTAGGGTTATTGAACTTGTCCAAAGTAAGGAAAAGTTTATGTTAACATATTTACTGTAAGGTGATTCAAAAATCCTAATGATTCCTTTGTAACTTTTTAACTTAAGGATTATTTTACCTGAGGAACCTGTGCTAGTACCGTCCTCATGATGTCCATGAGCAAGTGGTTGAGTATTCAAAAATTCTTGTAAGAAGAACACATACATATTTTAGTTCATGACATAAAATAGTATATTATATAAACCTTTATTGAACTTTTTTTATAACTAAAGATTAATTACTACTTACTTCTAATTAACATGCTCTCTGTATCAAATCATCTCTCTTTGACAACATCTCCTCATTTGGATCTTCATGGAAAAGGAGGCCAAGAAGTTCTATATTGATTTTTTTGAGGGTCTTTCTCACCATCTTTATGGGGTTAGAGGTATATGTGATGTCATCAACACATAATATAGTGGCCTCCAATTCTGCAACTATTGCCTCTATTCCTATAGGTGCTTTTCCCTTTCCCTGGACATCAATTTTTGATAGGAATATCAGTAAAACTATCCATCTTGTATAAAATTAACTAATGCAAACAATCCACTAGGGCATTATTAATACATAACCAAATATCTTCACAAAAATCTATAACTTTGGAATTATAAAATAAGAATTTAGAGGAAATGTTCCACTAATTTATAGACCATTCCTATGGTTGGAATGAAAGTTATGTATTTTTAAAGAAGGTATATGCATAGGTGACAAACATGCAGATTTGACCAAGCACTATTGGGAGCTAGACCTAGCAACAAATGGACTTGTGATGATTTTCACAATAGTACATCTATTTTTGGGTAAGCTCCAAATAGATCATAGATCCAAATACTCTTTTTCAAGTTGTAAAACATGTGTCAAGATCAAGCCACCTTGTTTTGGAACATCAAGCTTTAAAATTGTTGTCTCCATTTCCTCAACTAGGCCTAAGAGGCTCTCTTAACAAAGAAACCATATCAAGGGTATAGTCCCTGACCCTATAAATTTTATCAATCTTTAGTTATGAATTAAAACAAATTATTTTATCATCATTTAGGCCATGGAACCTCTAGTTATAACCCAACTCATAAACCCTCTCCAAATCAATCCTACAACTAGTACTTTCTCAAAAATGGCTCTACACTCATTTCTACGATGCACTCTTTGATCCTACACCTTGTCCTCAACATATCTTGACATACTCAAAAGGAAAAACATACCCTTGTTTAGCCCAAACTCCCACTGCTATACCCATGGTCCATGCTCCATGCACCCTCTAGCCTGTAAACTTGCAAATTTTGGCAATTACCTTGCTCCTTCATCAAAATATTGTATAATTCGAATAAAATACATATGGTACATGGGTTGGATCCATTTGAAAGCCATAGTAACCATAGAACATGGATGGATCTACCCTTTACATGCTTATTTCAATTAAAAATAGTGCATTGTTACTGGACAGTCACTTTAAAAGGATCAAAACCTATTAGAAAGTGAATTTGAAGTACTTCAAAACAAAATCTAGTTGATTCTTATCACATCTAATATCTTAGGAAACAAGGACATATAAATAAAAATATAAATGTGCAAGGAATCTTAACTTATATTGTCTAGAACTGTATCAGACCGTACATTTTGAATTTCAGACTGTTCCCCATGCCTCTCCTACCTTTTACAAGGTTTAATAGACTCCAAATAACCCCCAAAACTAATCCAAATTGGTTGGAACTCATAACAACACAACTAAACCTATTTTTTATGATTTTCCCTCCCTTGGTAACTAACCGTTACTTTTCAAATATTTGAATTTGTAAAACTTATTAAATACAACTCCTAGAAACTCCTAACTTTGGATTTTATTCTTTTATGATCTAAATGACCTATCTAAATGTTAAGTTTTAGGATAGATGCAAATGTAATAACACTCTATGTTGTATGTATTTTCCAAAAGAAACAATCTCTCTTTCATTTATATTGGGAATGAAGCTAGGAGAGACATGTCCCTTCATGGGACATGTCTATTCATTATTGTATGTGTTAATTTTGGCCTTCTCAATCAACCACACACTTCAACATGGTCCTTCTTCACCAAGTACAAACAAGACTAAATATGAGTTATTCATCCTGCCTGTCTGGGTGATTCAACCTGTTGCCTTCTATCTAGATGGGGTTTTCAAAATTGCTCTCAGGATGAGATGCTCACAACCATGGACCAATCTAAGAACGAAGGATTTATCATCATGAATGCAATACAATGCAAGATTATACTAGAAATTGAAACATGAGAGATCATCTAAACATGAATACTAAATGCCATTAATCTAGAAATTGAAAGCTATCTATTTTGCAATATGAGATTATTCTATATGATATTAGCAAGAAAATGAGACAACAATTCAATATTCTAACAATGCAATTTTTCTCTAATGATTCAGGGGGTTTGAATGAAGAAAGAGAGTTCTTTTATAGACTCTGAGAAGATCAGAATAGAAACTTTCCCGTTTTGAAATAAAACAACTAGAAAAGCCAGTTAAAAACAGAAAGCTTTATTGAAAGAATTCAATAAATTGTTTTCTTCCTATTTTAACTGTTTTATCTATTTAATTTAATATTGTTTTATTTGAATTCAATTGTTTTATTTCTCTTTAAAGCACAATTAATTCAAAGTTTCTATTTCTG
>MU225078.1:3582604-3594156 GCA_018584345.1 Thuja plicata
TCAGGTCGAGTAGAGTCAGTGAAAACTTAGAATTGCCTAGTACAATAGGACTTTGATGATTTAGAAGAATGACAAATGCAACAAAATTGGTTAGGGTTGCAAGATGCCAATTTTGGGGTGTTACAATTATTATTTATAAGAAAGGACATGTCTCTTCCCATTAATTATAATTTAATAAATCTTATAATGTTTCATCAATCAATTATTAATTAAAAATAATATAATAATTTAATATTGAATATTAAATTTCATATGATTAATAATAATATAACATATATATTATATTACTATTAATCAGCATATATTATATGTATTCTAATGATCATATAGTTGAAGCTACAAACATTAACACTCCCTCTTAGCTAGGGAGGATAAATCAATCCAATGTCAACACTTATATGACACTTGACAACATCAATAATATGATGTAAGTAATAAAAGCATCATCTTCATGATGTAATCAATAGAAACATAGTCTCAAGATGTAGATTGCCTCCATCTATGATTCTATCCACAAGCTCTTAGGTGGATTTCCTCCATCAATGATTCTATCCAGAAGCTCTTAGGTGGATTGCCTCCATCGACGATTCTATCTACAAGCTCCTCAAGATTTAATGTGGATTGCCTCAAACAATGATTCTATCCATAATTTATATCTATTATGATATGCTTCAACCGTCATAAGATGTCTATCACAATAGAATATTTCCATCATTTGATATCACATTTTATATCTTGAGTATTGGCCTATCAGAATGTCAACACATGACATTCACCAAGTACTTAGAGTATTGGCCTATCAAAACATCAACATATGATATTCAACAAGTCTCAATAAGGTATTGGCCTAAAGAACATCAACACATGATATTCACCAAATACCTATCATGTATCTATACAAACAACTCATAGACCGTCAATGACATCTAACACTTAGTTTTTGATTTACAAGATATATCTATGCAAATAAATTATAGACCATCAATTTAATGACATCTAACACTTAGTTGTTTCTTTACAATATGTATCTATACAAACAACTCATAGACTATCAATTTAATGACATCTAACACTTAGTTGTTGCTTTACAAGATATATTTATGCAAACAACTCATAAACTATCAATTTAATGACATCTAACACTTAGTTGTTTCTTTAATTCATCATGATTTGTTTCAACATTATAAATAATGTATATCATGATTTAAGTTATTTTAAGGTTGTCACCTTCCAATAAATTCTGTAAATACAATTGATAATCATTTGGAATTCATCACTTCCTTATGATGTACACAGGAGGCATACCCATTAAAATCATATAGTCACACATATGGACTCTTGAACTCCCTCTAAATATCAATCATCTGATCTCCTCATCATTGATGCTTCTGATGGAGCATCAGACTCCATTTGAATCTAACGTCAATTCTCCTTTTCCTACTAAAGCATCCTCAGAAAAGATAAATGCAAATAGCTTTATAGTATGTATATAAATAAAAATAAGAGAGATACTACAATGAGCAGATAAATGTAATAGTCAAGGATAAGAAATACTTATCCACACATCAAAATCCTTCACAAAAGTTGCTTCAATGAAGGTCCATATACATCAAATCATAAAACACCTTCTCAGATTATTTGAGAAACATCTCCCCTTTGAATTATCTCCCCACTAAGAATGGTTCAATTGGAAATGTAAAATTGGTTATTATTCTCCCCCCAAAATGTACAATTCCCACACTTATATCGTTGAATAATTCTCATGTCTTCTTATGAAATGACTTGATTTCTCCAAGAGAGGTGACACTCTATAATTGATGCTTTCTTTCTAGAAACAAACACCCTTCCTTGAATGCATGCTTCTTTGTTAATTCTTGACCATGATAATAACAAATTAATATATCTTTTTAATGAAAGTCACTTTTAGGAATTTCACATAGACCCGTACACATTTTGTCATAACTTTTTAACCCCACACTTTCTTTCCAATCACTCCAGTGAGATTCTTCAAAATGTGATTTTCACCAACATATCCCAAATTTAGTAAAATCCAATGGTAGATTTGTGAGATACGGTCCATGTAATGAGACTATATTTTATGAGACAGACACACATTCACCATTAACAAACTACTCTCTTACATTCGCAGTCTGGATCTGATACCATGTTAAGTTTTAGGATAGCTGCAAGTGTAATAACACTCTATGTTGTATTTATTTTCCAAATGCAACAATCTCTCTTTCATTTATATTGGGAATGAAGCTAGGAGAGACATGTCCCTTCATGAGACATGTCTATTCCTTATTATTATTTATAATAAAAGACATGTCTCTTCCCATTAATTATATTTTAATCAATCTTATAATGTTTCATCAATCAATTATTAATTAAGAATAATATAATAATTTAATATTGAATATTAAATTTCATATGATTAATAATAATATAACATATATATTATATTATTCTTAACCAACATATATTATACGTATTCTAATGATCATACAACTCAAGCTACAAATATTAACACTAAGCAATAAAACTCACTCTAAGACCTAGCTCCAACCATCTAGGCCTATTATTCCAATATAGGCATTTAAATACCTATAACGTCCATTTTGTCATTTTCAAGATTTTATAATTCTAGGCCGTGTTTATTACATCAAATGGCTTTACATTCCATGTTACATCAAATCAAATGATCCTTGGTCATTTTCTTCACTCTATTCTTCTTAGGTCCTCCAGGTGACCTTCTTGTGCTCTTGGGTGCTCCTGCACCAGGAACCCATATATCTTTTTTTGGATTTATTATGAGGTGTGACAATCTTGATGAAATCCAACCTATTATAGTTGTAGTCAATGTGTAGAACTTATAAGGATTCCAGTTTTGATATTGAACATGTAGGTTATAAAAAATGCAACATATTCTTTTAAGAAATCATAGATATATCTTAAGACCCTTATGATTTTGAATGAGTTTTCAACTTTTCATTAAATTTTATCTCATAAAATTAAATCTTCACTATAAAATGTGTTGATCTTGATCCATTAAAGTGGTTACAATTTTACTAATTATATTTTAAACAAGGATTGTTGGATTGTATACTTTGTAATTATAATATTATAGTAACCACTAATGTAACTGTTAAAAGTGCTGATTACAACCAAATCTGCCCAGGAACAGTCAACACAAAGTCGACTCTTATACCTTAAAATGAAAATGAAATGATACAAAAATGGCATGGAAGTATAAGAAAATCATAATACAATTTTTCTACTCCATTTTCCAATCAAAACATATTAGTTCAAAGCATTTGAATGTACATAAATAAAGACTATACTCATGGGCCATAAAAGATTGTCTGCAAGAATTGTTTTATTTTATTGATTCAAAATTGTTTACCATGGTATCAACACACCCAAACTCTACATAATTTTCACACTCACATGGATCTCCTCTAAAATACCCTCTACACTCAACAACCAATCAAAACCAACTTTAAATTTCCCTACAACACTCAAAACTGACTGTTACACTATTTTCTAGTTTATACAAGTTTTCAAGTTGACAACTACCATGTCAACTTCGACCATTTCAGACCATGACTTTCTTAGACACCTTGTCTAAGGCTTAAAACATTCTGATCTAACCAAAATACTATCTCTAAGGCCATCTAGACCTCATAGTGACCCTTAAGGCATATTTTGCCAATAAGGCACTATTACAACATTTTAGCGCATTTAGTGCATTTACAACATTTTTTTTAATGGATTTCTTGCAATATTACAATCATTGATGACCTTATAGGTCTTTAACCAATATCAATTACCCTTGAATCAATCAAGTGACCCCAAGGTTACCCTACTAGCCCTTATGACAAGCATGACTTACAAATCTTTTTTTATGATCATAATGATCCATAAATATTACAACATGTTTTAAACAATATGAAATGACCATCCATGATCTCATTACAATGCCAAATAACCCTTTATGGTAATGTCCCCATCTCCCTAGGATCCATAGTGATCCTGGTGTACCTTCATGGCCTTGGTGCTCCTTCACCACATACCATGTTGGGAGGGGATCATCCTTTTGAAATGGTCAATGTCTTAGAAGTTTTAGGGTTAGGATGTTTTCCAGTCTTATGAACAAATGGAATTGTATGCTAATGAAAAAATTCATCTTGTTGGCCCTCAAAGGGCATGTTGCAAGGAAAATAGAGAGAATTATAGAAGAGGATGATAAAAATATGTGGCATATATAGTTATTAAAGAAGTAAAAAAACAAATAGATAAAGGGTTTGCATGTATCTCATAGAGTACAACAAGTTTCATGGTTAGATAATGGAAAAATCATGAAGAGGATAGAAAAATCAATGAAGAGAAGTAAATAGATAAAAAAATCATTGAGTTCATAGAGAAAGAACATCAAATGCATTCCAGAACATTAAGTTTTCAGCAAGAGTTTTCATGTGAACAATAGTAGAATGGATTTATTGCAGAGACATTATGATTTCATATTAAATAATAGAAAGATCATAGCATGAAATAATAACAATTTTAAGAGAAATAGAATCTAAGTGATTTGTATTGAAAACACCACATTCCATATACATATAACAACAAGAAGAGCTTATCATATTCATAGAAACAATAATACAAAGGGAAAGTGTCAAGTATTCTTGAAGAAGAACAATGATCCATAATGAAATATAGAGATTACATCCATACAAACAACGTGTTATCTCATGAAAGGACAATGGATTAATGATGAAAAATAACTTTAATGAGTTAGAAAAATAACATATAATGCTAAAGTAATGCTAAAATTCCATAAAGAGAAGAAAATCCCATGAGAGCATTAATTCTAAAATTATAACAATAGTATTAATGAAGGGTTATCAACATAAATAATAGCAGATCAAGGAAATACCTTGAAAACACCCAAGAAATTTTCAAGAGCGCATTAATGAAATTAAAATAAAAATAGGTTGCAAAATATACCTTAAGGGGTCATTGGATCTACCTGAGCATCCAATATTTTCTCAATTTGTGTTATTTGTGTTCTCACAATCAGTGCTAGAAGAAATCCCTACAGAAATAAATGCAAATATAAATAGTTAGTAACATCCAAGAGATATATACTTCATAATTACAAGGTGTATCATATTATGTTAGAAAAATAAAAGAATGAGTAGTAGTTATGGTTAAGACATGTATATAGAATTAATTTTGAAGAATATTTATCACCAGTACCACCTACTCTTGTTCTTGGCACCCATTTTTCACTACTATAATTTTCTATTTCAAAGAAAAATTTGTAAATAGAAAAATAACCTATATTTACCTACATGTTATTGACTTGTTTTCCCTATACCAAGGGTAAAAACCTATTAAATACATGAGACAAGAATAATCCTACTCTTTTATAGGTAAAAATAAATTTTAAGTTGGTGCAAGGGCACCCAATGTGTTGTCATATTGACCAGTTAGCCTATATGGGAAACAATTGTGATACGGGGATACTAGGATACTAAAACATTGTTAAAGAATGAATCAAAGATAGCAAGATCTAAAATTGAGCATCTTAGTCACAATGATTAGCCTAAGTACCTTATAGAGTACATGAAAATATGTATGGGACAACCATATAAAAATAAAGCATGGTATGAATTACATCAATGCCAATGATGCATCAAAGAGAGTGGCCATGTAAACTACAAAATGGAAATTTCATTGATAAGATGTTAAAAAAATATTTAATATGGCCATCTTGGTTTATAATATGGTCATTAATGCCATTAATATCATGTAATTGCACTCCAAAGTGCAAAGATGCCAAAAGATGTAAAATTGCATTTTATGCAATTATGGCCTATAAGGCTCATTGGGGGTTAAAGGGCAGTGGATTGAAAAGGTTACATTTAAAACATTTTAAAATTCATTAGAAGGGACACTAGTATCATGTTGTTGAGTTGACGACATTGGTTGTAAACTTGACAACTTTTAATCATTCTTTGTTATGACAGTCGGTTGTGTGATTGTTATTAAACAGTTTGGGGTTACTTAGTGGTTGCAGTCGGTCTTTAGAGAATTGTGAGTCTATATTATTTTAAATCCATGTGAGTGGAGGGATTATGGTGGAGGATGATGTGTAAGGAATCATTAGATATGATTTTCATTCAATTATTCAATGACTATTTCATTTCATACTAGTGTTTTGTCGTGGGTACAATCAAGGTAATAGTGAATTCATATGGTTGAATAAAACATGATCTTGATTGGATAGTGATGTAAGAACATTACCTTGTGCTTTGTTTACATGTTTATGCAATCATTTTAGTTTTTTGATTGATTTTGAGGCAGAGTAATTGACTGGTACCTACGACTGTGACTGGGTTTTGGGGTACAATCAGTGTTTTGGGGTTGTAGTCTTCATTCATGAATTGAATCTCCCGCCCTTGTCACTAATGTGATTCATGGGAGATGTCAAAGGTGCATTATATGTGTTCCAAAATAATTTGAATATAGGGAAGGTGAAAGAGACAATGAACACTGACTGTCCTAGGTGAGAAACACAGAAAATGGTGTACTAGAAAACACCAGTTATTGATTGAGAAGATTTCAATGAAGAAGGGGTAAATTTCATGATTTCTTATATCCATATGAAGTTAATTGAAGGTGTTGGAACCAGTATTGGGGTTCAGGGGTGTGTTGAAGGGTATTTTCTACAAAGCCCTAGGTTATTAGTCCTAAAAATGAGGGTTTGATGAATAGGAGTATAGATGAGCATGTGTGATCAAACAAAATTGAAATTCTATTGTTTTGAATCATGTTACAAGAATTTTTTAGGGTCTTGAGTCTTGGGAGTGAGTGGAGGTATGTTTTGCTTTGAAAATGGAGGGCTAATAGGCCTAGTTTATGGATTTTTTAGTGATAGAGATGTTCACTAGTCAAGGATTCATCCAATGATGTTGAGATATGCTTTATTGCACTAAAATGGGTATCCAAAATTATACTTTTTTGTTCAGGTTGGTTTGGAGGGTTTAGAGTTGTGGGTAGATTACTATTTGAAAGGGCTACTACGTAGGCCTAGAAAGGGAAGTGGAGTACTAGGTGTTGAAAAAACACCATGGAAGGGTTGGGAACCTATACTCATGTCATTTAAAATGTGTTAAGGAATGTGGAAAGGTCAGATTCATTCAGATGTGTAGGAGTCAAGATTTGGATAGTTCAAGAGATTGTGAGTTGTGCCTAAGGACAAGAGTGTAGCATGAAGTCAGGGATGGTGTTAAAAGAAGTTGGAATAGAAGATAAGAGGAAGTGAGTTTGTTCAAAATGCCTAATGTGTTGGTTGTCTAAAGTCAGAGAACTCTATTTGACCCTCGAGTTGAGCCTAACTCTTTGAGTGAGTTCCAAGACACTTGTAGAATCTTCAAGTTGAGTTGGGTTCCTTAAGGGGATAGTAGAGGGTTCTACATCAAGTTAAATATTATCAATGTCAATGATGCATCAAAGAGATTGTCCATGTAAACTAAAAAATGGAAAATTCATTGATAAGATGTTAAAAAAATATTTTTTTCTCAAATCATATTTACTAATTTAAAAAAAATATTTCTTAAAATTGCTTTAATAAAAAAACAATTATCAAAATTATTATGTTTATGCTTCTTATGTTGATGGTTAGATTAGAAGTTAATTGTAATTTAGTTATTCCTCCACTCTACCCATTTTTATTGTGTTAGTCAATTGTTGAATTTAGTTAGTTTCCTTTACGCAACTAATAGGTGGCTAAGAGAATCTTTGGCTGCACATGTAGTGTCAGCATCATTTATGTATATACATTACTAGTTGATAATTAATTGAGCCTCTCTAGGTCAATGGATTACCTAATGTGACATGTGATCCCTGCTCCATTAAGCGTGTGCACTGAAATGTCTATACCAATCTTGTGCCCATAACAAAGACTGGTCATTTTTGATGTCACTGTCAAGGATGACACTAAGGTTTGAGATTCATATGTTTAGAAATTCATTCATTTTTATTTGATTATGTTATCTAATTTCATTAAGCTATATATTTTTTTGTTTAATATTAGGACTAGTAGACTTTGAGATTAGTCTCAAACTATTCATTAGCAAGTGCAAGAAGTTATCTTATAACCTCCAAATTCTTATTCCATATCACAATAGAGTGATTCTTTAAGACGGTTCCTTCCCTATTTAGAAAGTTCAAATGACATGTTGGATACAATCATGGGGACATAATATTTTTTAGAGATAATAAGGGTGCTAGAAGGTGCACTTAACACTACAAGAGATCCAAACTTTTTTTTGAAACTTGATCAATGAGAAGCATCTACAACAATAGAGGAAGTGCCCTCAATAATGGTTGATATAGAGGTACAAAACCCTACATCTAACCAATTAACTTTGAGTTCTAAATCTCTAACCAACAAAGGCCTAATGCTCTTAAGAACATACCACTATCATGTGATGTCCCCCTCCTTAGCATAACATCACTTAGCACATACATGGTCAAGAGAAAAGTTGAATAAGCGACCCTATAATGGAAAATTGTCTTATTTATAAGACTTCACAATTGTCCCATTTTTAAGTAAAAGCATAAAAAATTAGATAGAATATTGATAGAAAGACCTCAATCCACCAATAAGTAAATGATATTGAACAATAATTTTATTTAATGAGGAACAAGTTATACACGGAAGGCCTTACAGCCGGGCATGCTGGATGAAGATATGATGATTCTATTATGAGTATTTGCATTGTGTAGATATAAATCTCTGTGTTGTTATTTATATTCCATTGTGTGGTTATTGGTTGGGGGCTAGGATATCTCCATTGGGGATCCTCCTGTCTTGCCCCTCATTAAGTGGTATCAGAGCATAGTTGTTCCTGAGTGTGTGGATAGAGCGCTGAATGTGAGGCAGTTTACACCAGGACCTTGGGTGGAGTTTATCAGAGTGTGGTTATTCTTCAGTGTGTGGACAAAGCACTGAATGTGAGGTAGTTTGCACTAGGACCTACAGTAAAGTTTGGATCTAGTTAGTGATTCATTGCAAAGGGTTTGTGAAGATCTTAGAAGATGGATCTAAGAAGATTAGACCCTGTGGTGATTGCAAAACTCCATGATGTCGTGGAGAAGAATACTTCAAAGACTTTTGCTCGGATGGAAGCTAGATTGGCTAATCAAGTTAAGGAATGGATGGTTGAGAGTGATCCATCTTTGGATAAATTTCATAAGAGAGTTCAAGAGATCTTGAAACCGTGGAGCTAGAGTCTATCGATTAGGAAGCGAGTTGTCGGGCCAGTTAGAAGACTTGTTTGAGAGAGAAGAGGGAATAGAAAGGTTGAGATGGAAGTTGGTTTTGTTGATTAGTGTGTGGAGTCTGATACGGAACCTATAGAGAAACTTGTGGTTGTTGCTGAGGAGCTTCCTAACCTTGTTGGTGCTGTGGTTGAGATTGGTTTTCATGATCAGTTGGTTGATTTTGACATGGAAATTGTGGAGCACTTGGTCGTGGATAATCAGGTTGCTAAGGGTGATGATCCATATGTTTGTGATATGGATGTTGCTGGTGTGGATTCACTAGTTGTTGATGTGGTTGAGGATCTACATGATACTGCAGATCTGTATGTTCCTGGTGTGGACCTGTTGGTGGATGTCATGGTTGAGGATTTACATGTTTCTCCTATTGTGGATTTAAGCTTACATGTTGCTGATGTGAATTTCATGTTTGATGACATTGATGGTTTTGACAAGTTACAGAGGTTATTGGCGAGGCACTATGTTCAGTTTGTTCCTGGGAGTGAGCATGTTGATTGGATGGTTGATATTCTAGTGGTTGACAGATGGATGCGGATTTGATGATTTGCATGTTGGTTCTATTGTCCTTGTTGGAGTGGAAGCCTTTGGTGAAGATTAAGATGGTTGTGGATATTTCATATGGTCTCAAAGTATGAGGCATACTTCTTTTCGCACCTAGGGAGTCTGATGCAGCAGCATCCGAGGGTAGTTGGCTATCCTGCATGTTTGGGAGATTTGATGGAGTTGTGTGGACTTATTTTCATGTGTGAAGGATTTGGTAGAGTTTTGTGGACCTACTTGGGTCTTGGGTAATTGATTTTGATGTATTTAATGGAACTTGGCATGGTCTTGGTTGCTTGGCATGGACCGGGAGGAGATCAGCCTTGCTTAGGAATTTGGTACCTATTACAAGCCATATAAGTAATTTTCCACAAAGATTTAGAGGATGAAAATATCAAGGATTGAAGAGGGCCTAGATTTCTACCTACGGTTCGAAGCAGGAGTCCTAATTCATCTGGAGCTAGGAGATATCGCGATTTTACTAAGACATCTATTTTTGGCATTTAATTGTTGTTGTTGGGAAACTTGGGCATCTAATTTCGGTATTTGTATTTAATTTATGTTTAGGGCCGACCTGTGGCTTAGATTGGTATAAGTAGGGGTTGTGGGGGAAGTCTTTATTCATTCATTCATTCATCCTGGAGAAGAGGAAGAGGTAGAGGAGCGAGTTTTGAGAAGAGCTAGTGGCTGTGGCTTGGGGGACAAGGGGATTGCTTGGTGGACTTGCGAGCACAAGTTTAGATCTTCCTTGGGGGCTCCTACTAGAGTATGGATCTGGACTAGCTAGGATCATTCATTCATCCTAGAGAAGAGGAAGAGGTAGAGGAGCAAGTTTTTAGAAGAGCTAGTGGTTGCGGCTTGGGGGACAAGGGACCAGTGTGTGGATCTGGGCTAGCTAGATTTTAGTTTGGATCTTACGAGATCTTACAGAGTTTCTATTGTAATTGCATTGTATTTGGTCATAACCTGGAAGGCCTTACAGCCGGGCATGTTGGATGAAAATATGATGATTCTATTATGAGTAATTGCATTATGTGGATATAAATCTCTGTATTGTTATTATCTTCTATTGTGTGGATATTTGCTGGGGGCTAGGACATCTCCATTGGGGATTCTCCTACCTTGCACTGCATCAAGTGGTATCAGAGCAAAGGTTGGGTCTAGTTGGTGATTTTCTGCAGAGGGTTTGTGAAGATCTTGGAAGATGCCTCTGAAAAGATTGGACCCTAGGGCAATTGATGATCTTACTGATACTGTGGAAGAAAGAATCTCAGAGAAGATTAAGGCTCAAATAAAGGAGGCTAAAGCTAGTCTTAGATCTGAGATGGAGCTGATTTCATGTGCTTCTCTAACTCCATTGTGGATCCTCCTGCCTTGACCTTCATCAAGTGGTATCAGAGCACAGTTGTTCCTGAGTGTGTGGATAGAGCGCCGAATGTGAGGCAGTTTACACCAGGACCTTGGGTGGAGTTTATCAGAGCATAGTTGTTCCTGAGTGTGTGGATAGAGCACCAAATGTGAGGCAGTTTACACTAGGACCTTGGGTGGAGTTTATCAGAGTGTGGTTATTCTTCAGTGTGTGGATAGAGCACTGAATGTGAGGCAGTTTGCACCAGGACCTGCAGTAAAGGTTGGATCTAGTTGGTGATTCATTGCAGAGG
>MU225078.1:3594534-3619425 GCA_018584345.1 Thuja plicata
CCATATGTTGGTGATATGGATGTTGTTGATATGGATGTTGCTGGTGTGGATTCACTAGTTGTTGATGTGGTTGAGGATCTACATGATACTGTAGATCTGTATGTTCCTGATGTGGACCTGTTGGTGGATGGCATAGTTGAGGATTTACATGTTTCTCCTATTGTGGATTTAATCTTACATGTTGTTGATGTGAATTTCATGTTCAATGACATTGATGGTTTTGACAAGTTACAGAGGTTATTGGTGAGGCACTATGTTCAGTTTGTTCCTGGGAGTGAGCATGTTGATTGGATGAAAATATGATGATTCTATTATGAGTATTTGCATTGTGTGGATATAAATCTCTATGTTGTTATTTATATTCCATTGTGTGGTTATTGGTTGGGGGCTAGGACATCTCCATTGGGGATTCTCCTCTTTTTATAGGCACCTAGATTAATTTTTTAGCCTCTTTTTAGTTTTTCTTTCTTTATGTTTTTTGTGGTTGTTTTAGTTTTATTTTTATCCTCTTTTAAGTTACTTCCTTCTCTATTAGGTTCAATTTTCTTTTCTTAGCTTTTGTGTTGTAGTTTCTTTCCTCTTTATTGTTGCTCTTTTATTTTTGGGTTTTTCTATTTAGTGCTCTCTCTCTCTCTCTCTCTCTCTCTCTCTCTCTCTCTCTCTCTCTCTCTCTCACACACACACACACACACACACACACACACACACATTTTGTGTGTCCTCTCTACCCCTTCCTTTTTATACATCCTTTGAGTGAGGCTTTGTTTTCATCTTATATTTTTACATTTCTTTCACTCTCTCTCATCGTAATGCTGGATCATGGAGTGTGATCTGAAATGTTGATGCTAAAAACACTTGCACAATCAAATCTAGAAGAAAAAAATTGATTTAAATGGATTGTGGAAATATGATAATGTTAAATTATATTTCTTCAAATATGATGAAAGGAACATAAATTTGAGTGTTAATGTGTGTATTAGAGTATCTTTTATGCATAAATTAATGAAAAAAATGTAAATTTCTGCTCACTAGGAGACTATATGCGCTTTGTTGAGTGAAATGAATAGAAATTTCCTAATTCATTGTTATGTTTGGGATTGTGGATACGAGATATTTGTGACTCTATGTGTAAAAGTATGTTTTAGCGTGCTTATGATTAGTTAATTTACAATCAATTGATCTATAATGTTACTTCTATTGGATTTATTGACCTAGTTCTTGGTGGAAAAGTAGGCATAGACGGTGATAATGAATTATTTAGATGATAATATTAAGGTTGATTAGAATTTGATATCATAAGTTAAGAAAAACAAATTTATAGGTTGAAATCATATGACTACAATTATAAACAATAAATAATAGTAGCATAAATTATTTTTTTAAATAAAAATAAAATTTATTTAAAAAAAATAGGTCATCATTATTATGACCTTTGTTGGTTACTTAATCAACGAGAAAGCTATATAAGCGATGAATCGATCATCGTATAGTAGTCAGTATATCGACGACCACCACATAGTTTTCTGATGATTACAGTGTCGCTTATATAGCATTCTTTTCATACCTTCATGGTTTATATATATGTTCGTGTCATAAGTTCACCCAATTATGGAATGCGTTGGTCGGGCAAGGTGCCTATAATTCTTGACTATGCATCCCTTTTCTTTTGCCCACTGGGTCATTGGTATTCCGACGACTATATTAGACGTTGATTACTTTAAAAAAAAATTTCTATGGCCACATTGGTCAAATGTTCTACATTTTTTAGTCATAAAATCAACCATTGTACATCAAAAATTAGGCTAAATTTTATTAGTGTTTTCCCAAGAAAGAATGCACCACCATTTGTGCTTTTTTTGTCATCAATATTTCCTTCCCAATCAACATCTGTATAAGCATGTAAATCAAAATCATCAGATTTCTTATACCATAAGCCATAATCCAGTGTTCCTTTCAGATATCTAAATATTCCTTTCATAGTAGCAAGGTGTGTCTCTTTAGGATCCGCTTGATATCTTGCCACAATTCCAACTACATTAGCAATATATAGTCTGGTGTGAGTTAGATATTGTAAGCCTCCAATCATAGATCTATACTTTGTCTAAAAAACATGTCGAGTTTCATCAATATTTGTAAGCTTGTGACTAGTAACCATAGGTGTTCCAACAGGTTTACAATATTCCATTCCAAAAAAATTCAACATTTCTTCAAGATACTCTGTGTGACAAATAAAATTACCACTCTTGTTCTAATTAATTTGCAATCCAAGGAAAAATTTCATCTCACCAATCATTGACATCTCAAATTCATTTTCCATTTCTTTAGAGAACTTTTTACTCATTTTATCATTTCCTCCAAAAATGATACCATCATCAAAAATTTCTACTATTAGAATTCCATCTCCACTAGTTCTTAAGTATAAATTGTTGTCTGCATTACCTTTTCTGAAGCCAAGATGTAGTAGATAACTATCTAATCTTGCATACCATTCTCTTGGTGCTTGTTTAAGTCCATACAAATCTTTCTTCAACTTGTAAACCATGTCCTCATCTTCTGTCAAAGTAAATCCATCAGGTTTCTCAATATATACTTCCTCTTCTAGATCTTAATTCAAAAATGAATATTTCACATCCATATGATATACTTTGAAGTCTTTGTGTGTAGCATAAGAAATAAATAATCATACTACTTCCAACCTAGCAAGAGGAGAAAATGTTTCTTTAAATTCTATGCCTTCTTGTTGCAAGCAGCCTTTACAAACCAATCTTGCCTTATTTCTTACAATCATTCCCTTTTCATTCATCTTATTTTTGAAAGACAACTTAGTTCCTATAACATTCTTATATTTAGGTCTAGGAACCAGTTACCAAGTGTTATTCTTCTTTATCTATTCTAGTTCATCCTGGATAGCTTTAGTCCAAGATTCATCTCTACATGCCTCATCAGTAGATTTTGGTTCAACTTGAGAAATCAAACAAATTTCATCTCTTAATCTCTATCTTGTCATAATTCCTCTATTTGCATCTCCAATAATTTGATCTTCAGGATGGTTTTTCTTAGCATACCCTGGATTCTTAGGATCATTTGAGTCATCTTGACATACCTCAATCTCACAGTCAATCTCAAAATGTTCTTCTTGATATGCGGTAACATCCTTGATCTTTGTAGTCTGATTACTATAATATATTCTCTCTTGAATCTAGAACTTTTCATCTATCCTCACATTAGCACTTTCAATAATCTTCCTCAATATCAGATTGAAACATTTATAAGCTTTTCTTTTAGTGTAATAACCAAGGAAGATCCATTCATCACTTCTAGCATCAAACTTTCCTATCTCATCATCTCTTTTGATATAGCATTTACTACCAAATATTCTGAAACATTTCACAGTAGGAGTATGCTTAAACCATAATTCATAAGGATTCTTACTTGTACCTTCTCTGATATGAATTATTTTCAAAGTATACGCAATAGTACCAACAACTTCTCTCAAATGAACATGTGATATATTTCCTTCCAGTGACAGTTCTAGTAGCATCTAATAGTGTTATGTTTCTTCACTCTGCTATCCCATTTTGTTGTGGTGTCCTAGGAGTAGATGTCTTTCTATATATTCCATGCTCTTTGTAATAGGTATTGAACAAATTTGAAGTAAACTCACCACCTCTATCTGATCTCAAACATTTTATCTTTAAGCCTGATTCATTCCCAACTTTTTCTTTGAATATCTTGAATTTTTCAAACACCACTAATTTTTCTCTTAGATATGTAACCCACATTATCCTACAAAAGTCATAAAACAAAGTATAAAATACCTTTCACCATAGTAAGATCTTGTTCTTGTAGGACCACATAGATCTATATGCACTTGATCCAACTTCCCTTTCGCTAAGTAATATTTTTTTTTTAAAATTCTTCTAGTCTTCTTCCCCATTACACATTCTCTACATGTGGTGTTAGATGGTTTCACAATCTTTGGTAGGTCTCTAAGTACATTATTCGTACTTTCCCTCACAATATTATCAAAATTAACATGACAAAATCTTCTATGCCATAACCAATTGTCATCTACCTTCACAACAAAATAAGAATCCTTAGATGTATTCAATTCAAATACATTATCTTAGGATTTAGTAATTGATGTGATCAAGTCTCCTAACTTACTTCTGATAGAGCATTTCCCATCAATGAATTTAAATTAATAACCTTTGTCCACTAGTTTTCCAACAATCAACAAATTATGCTTTTTCCCATCAACAAGTAATACATTTTCAGTATTGGTCTTTCCATCCAAATAAATAGATCCAACTCCAATGATAAGATTAGGATTATTGTCACCAAATCTCACAACACCATCATCATACTTATTCAATTTAACAAACTTATTTATATCTCTAGTCATATGGTGTGAACGACCACTGTTTATGACCCATTCATATTTATTTTCAACATGAGATACTAAGGCTTTTTCTTCATGGATAGGTTTGTCATCCTTAATAGAAATAAATTGAATCTCATCATAATCAATAACATCATCATCAGAAACACCTTCACTAGCATAGTAAAATTCCTTATCCTTTGAATACATAGGTTTATAAAACTTAGATTTATGCTTTGTAACCCTTTTAGGACATCTAGATACAAAATTACCTATCTTATTGCATGAAAATTATTTCAAAGGTAACTTACCTTCAAACTTACCCTTAACTATCATTTCTCTTCTAGCGATTGGGGCCACAATTTCATCTAAATTTCTTTATTCTTTCTATATATATTCCCATTAATCAACATATTCACCAATCTCTTCTCTCAAGTCACTACTGCCGGTGCTCTCAATTCCTGATAAAGTCTTTTTATTTTTATGTACAGTCACCTTGAATGTTGTCTCAACTTTAGGTAATGAATCTCCCAGCTCTGCGACCTCAAAAGTAGTTAATTTTGCAATCAAAATCTCTCTATTAAATTTCATTGTCAAGGGTATGATCTCTTCTAGAGATTTCACTTTAGTCTTGTAAAGAGGTGTCAAATATCTAAGAATTTTCACAATCACTTTTGCCTCACTGTATGTGCCTCCAGAGTTTTAGATCCCAATAATAACCTCAGTAACTCTCTATACATATGCTCTAATATTTTCATCATCTTTCATTTTAATATTTTCTATCCTTTTCTTCCAGTTCTGTAACTTTTCTTTCTTAGTAAACTTATCTCCTTCATATAGTGCTTCCAATCTTGTCCAAATGTCATGTGTAGAATCCAAATCTTTAACCTCGACGAACTCACCTTTAGAAAGTGCATTAATTAGTGCTTCCCTTGCAACCATGTTATATGAAAATATCTTCTTTACTTCATTAGTAGCCTTATCTATTTTATCCCCAGCCTTCATCTGTACATCCTTATTTTTAATCATCATGTAGTCGATTCCCAAGCATAGCAAATGTGTTCTCATCTTGTTCTTCTAGCTGTCAAAGTTTTTAGGATCAAACTTCAGACTATCCTTCCTATAGAATGCCATATTTAGGATCACCTCAAAATATTAAGCTTTATCTCTAAGGACTAGTAGCTATGATACAAATTTTTAGGAATAATAGTCTACCAACACAACTGAGAGGGAGGGGGGAAGGGGGTAAATGGTGCAGGAGCACCTTAAGGTCTTGCAAAGATCTTTGAATCATTTTGGCTTGTAGGTTGGTTTGTCCAACCACCAAAGTTAATAAGGACTAAATATGAAGTCCCTAGTGTGTTTTGAGTTTTTCTAGAGATAAGAGTGATTAGGGTTTAGTGTTTGTTGAGGTCAAATAGGAACTTGGTATTTAAGTCCTAGGAAGTCAACCCAATGGTCAAACTTGGGTTGAGATCCCAAAATGGAGTGATAATTTCAATTTTGATGTTTTTAGGTATTTTAAGGTCTTATATGATGATTTGAAGTAAATTTGGGTCAATAGGTATAGTGGTTTGATAAAATGTTGAAAAATGTAAAAGTTGTTCATGACAACTTTTCAATTTTGAAAAGTTGTTAAGACAACATTTCCTAAAACCTAGGAAAGGGATTTAATGATGCCCAAATCTAAGAATGAGGGTCCAAACATGTGGGAATATGGTATATAAGGTGGAGTAAACCCTAATCTTATAATTGATTGTCATTTTTTATGGACTGAGCATTGTGAAGGAGATTTTGTGACTGTATACTATAACAGAGCTTTGATCTGGTTGTTTAATGGATTGAAAGTGATGAACTAATGCATTGAGACCTTTTTTTTTGGCATGTAGAAAATTTTTGTGGAATTATTTTTATTATTTAGTGTTATTGGTTAAGTTTTTGTAAATTCTTTCTTTTCTTCTGGTTTGATGTCTGGTTTTGAGCTAGTCATGTAAATATGCATCCCACTTGAATTCTTGTGGTCAAATATTTATGGCCTCTTGGATTCAAGTAGGGGACTCCATGTAAAATATAAATATATCTTGTGGAATTTTTTTTTGTAGTGGAAGAATTTTTAACACCAAGCCCTAGGCGAGTGCCAGTGCATTCTAGTTAGGAGCTTGGATGAGACAGTAGCAAGAAAGCTTGCTAAATGGATTGGGTGAACCCAAACAATGATGGGAGAATTTAGAGGAGAGAGTCCTTGATAATTTGATGCAAGGAGATGATCAGAGGTGTTGATAAAATTACCTAGTTCAAACCAAGAACATAGTTTGGTGTACATGTTCCAAAAACCCTTAAAAAGAAGGGTTTCTTGAAAGTCCTATGTACGGACAGGGTGGGGATATAAAACCCTAAAATCCTAGATCCTAGGATAGTCTTACAAAGTGTAATGCCCCACCAGGGAACCCAAGAGAGATTAACCTAGAACATGATACTATGTTTGCTGAATAATTTTTTTTTCTAAAGTTTACATAAAGAGACATACATTAATGCGGAAGCAAATACCATTTATACATATGTCATACACTCACATAGATTACACAACTCAAGGGTTCCATGATGTTGAATTACTTAAAGTAAAACACAACTAACAATATAACAAAAGATTCCATTTGAATAGATATAACTAATATAACTTACAAAACCATAATTACAATCCTCATGGATAACCATGAAACCACCATAAACTCACATCCACTGCACATGTTGCAGGGCATGTCATATTCACTCTAATCTACTTAATATATAATATCCATATTAGGTACCACATGTGATACTCTAATACAAGATGTACAATAATGAAAGTACATAATCAATAATGAAGAAACATAAAGAGCTCATCTGCAAAGAACCATCAAGCACCTGGTACAAGGACATTGAATCTCAATGGGTAAATAATCACTACCACCCATCCGTGTGGAACCACAAAGGTCCACCCCACCATGCTGAGGAGATAAAAACAGACCCCACTCATATATCCAAAACCAATAAGGAAGTAACCGCTAAGCAAGGGATCCTGATAGCTCTCTATTTTAGGTGTACTATTCATCATGAAAAGTAAGAATCACTAATCTAGAGGCAGCTAACATACGTAGGAAATCTAGACTATGTAAAGGAAGGTGTCATAATGTACGTCTAACCCTTAATTTTTTTCCTAGAAATCCATATTGATTTCGACACTTAAGTGACCATACATGGTGCCAATGGCCTCTCACACTGACAAGGCCACTAACTATGCCAGGTAGCCCTCAAGGCGAATAAAATCTTCTCATCACCATCTTAGTCTATACTAGCACTCAAGCATGGGTGACTACACATCTTATTAATTCATTTTAATATCTCTCAGTTATGCATTTAGTTATCACTTATTAATTATACCTATAATAAGAAATCCAGGTAGTCACTTACGGACATAGAACTTATTGCAAGCCACCCCCTACTACACATCTAGGTAACCTACCCTAGGCTCACAGATCCTCTCCCAAAATTGCCTTCATCCAAAAACCTATTATGAGATAATGAGAGGAGAATTCTCATAAAGAGAATCAACTTCCCCAAATTGTGCAAAACCCCCATGACAAATCCCAAGTCAATCCCTAAAAGGACTCAAATTGAAATTGAAATAAATTCAAAATTAAATAATTAAAAATACCTTTTTTTACCACAACTCTACTTTGACTCCTAATATCTAGTTGAGACTTTTGAATTTGAAAATAATTTTTCAACACATTCATGCACATGTAATTAATAAAATATTAAATTAAATACTTATGTCACAATAATACATGTAACCAAATATTTAATCATTTAATTAATCATAAAATCATATTTACTTTAATTTTCAACTAAATACTTAATTGAATCAAAATATTCAAATATTTGAATTTAATTAATTATTTCAAATAAACATAGGATATAATTAAATTTTTAATTCAACTATAATCCATTAAATCATAAAACATAGAAAATCACTCAATAAGCCAATAAATCACCTGAAAGCAAACACAAGCAAAACAAACATACTCAAGGAAGGGATATACAAATTCTTATCAACTAGACGAATCTAGATAGGGTATTCAAACTAAAACTAATCCAAAATTAGGATGATTAGGCTTAGGTTAGGGTTTTGGATCTGTATGTTACCTCCCCACTTTACCATTAAGATGAATATTTATGGGCACGCTCACTCCTACCAATTCAGGGAAGACAATGCCTTGTATTTACAAACCTACCATCAAAAGAACACACATGTACATATAGTATAATATCGCAAACAATGATAGGGATTGGTCAAACGTGTGGATCTCGCAAAGCAAGTAACTACGTCTCCGTCTTCTATGATGACAACACATCAACAAGTACATGGACATATAAGACAACCATACACATGCATGTATGGGGTAAGTAAATCATAATCTAAAATCAATATATAATAATCATCATGATAATATCATCACATCTATCTATGCATATGATAAATCCATAACATCATAATAAAGAATCACCATCAAATGAAAGAATAATAGCTCACATGAAATGTAGCCTAAAAGAATTTGGCCAATCAACTGAAACCGCTGCCTAAAAGAGTATGACATAAAAATTGAAAGCAAAATATGAGTGGGTATTACATCCACCCCCTAGGATTAGGCTTACTCCCGGAAGCCCGTAAAAAAGTAGGGATATAAATCCCATAATCTAGTTGCATCCTCCCAAGTCACTGAAGACTCATCATTTGGGTCCCATTGGACCCTTACCTACTCTATGGTGTGACCCCTGAGGGTCACACCCCACTGCTCTAGAATATGTATTGGTTTTAAAGCCAGTTGCCCATCCTCGACCTGTAATGCATTCCAATCAAGTACATGCATAGTGTCAGGAATATATCTCCTAAGAACTGAAACATGAAAAACATCATGGATGCGTGATAGGCTAGGTGGAAAAGCAAGATGGTAAGCAACCGGTCCTATCCTCTCTAGGATCTCAAACGGTCCCATAAAGCAAGGTGCCAACTTTAAACTCTTTCCATAATGGATCAGACTCTTCCATGGGCTCACTCATAGGAACACTCTATCTCCAACTACAAACTTCCTATCCACCTTGTGAGCATTTGCATACTTCTTATGTCTATCCTGTGCAGTCACTAAATGCTCACGTATCCACACTACCTACTGCTCCATGTCTTGAAGCATCTCTGGAGAAAGAAGAATATGGTCCTCCAATCTATCCCATCTCAAAGGTGTATGAAAAGGATGGCCATACAACACCTAAAAAGGTGTCATGCTAATAGAACTGTGATATCCATTATTGTACGCAAACTCCACTAGGTACAAGTAGTCCTCCTAGTGAGTCTGTCTACCCATGAAATACATCCTAAACATGTCATCAAGAACTTGGTTCACCCGCTCTATCTTCCCATCAGTCTCAGGATGGTACGCTGAACTAAAATTTAGCTGAGCACCAAGATCATGCTATAATGATGTCCAAAAAGTTGAGGTAAATATAGGATCTCAATCTAATATAATCAGGAGAGGAATTCCATGAAGTCTCATGATATCCTGCATGAAGACTCGGGCCACAGAAGCTATTGTATATGATGATCTCATAGGAGTGAAATGAGCCACCTTGGTTAACCGATCAATGGTCACCATGATAGCATCATGTCTATGAGGATTCAAAGGCAATCCAACTATAAAATCCATAGAAATAATATCCCACTTCCAAGACAGAATGAGATTTGGCTGTAGAAGCCCTACTAGATACTAATGATCTGCCTTAACCCTCTAACACTCTAAGCATCTAGCCATAAATTCTAAAATATCCATCTTCAAACCAGCCCAATGGTAGAGCTGTCAAAGATCTGTGTGCATCGTCTTGACACCTAGATGTTCTAAATAGGGTACATGATGAGCCTTAGATAACACTAATGTACGCAAATCATCTAATGGTGGTACATAGATCTGGCTCATATGACACAATAGACCATCTGAATCCAAAACATAACCAGAGAATTTTCCCTCCAATGGTCTCCCTGACTCTATCTCTACCTTCACCTCTTGATACAAGGTATCTCTAGGAAGTGACTAGAGAATCCTACTCCTCAACTCCACACTAAGAGTCAATGCTAGAATGGCCTGTCGCTTGGGACTCAATGCATCTGCAACTACATTTTACTTTCCCTGAATATACTTTATCTCAAAGTCATATTTGCAAAGGAACTCCATCCACCTTCTCTATCTAGCATTCAAATTAGGTTGATTAAAGATGTACTCAAGGATATGGTGATAGCTATGAAGCTCAAATTGATATCCTAAATGAAAGTGTCTCCACCGTACCAATGCATGGAAAACTATAGCTAACTCTAGATCATGAGTAGGGTAATTAATCTCATGATCCTTGAGTTTGCAAGACTCATAGGAAATCATTCGCCCATCCTGCATGAGGACTGCTCCAATCCCCTCTAATGATGCATTAGCACACACTAAAAAATCATCTCCTGGATTAGGTATAGCTAGGATAGGTGTGCTAGTCAAATACCCCTTAAGGTTTTGAAAAGCATCCTCACACTTCTCTTTCCAAACAAATTTCTTCCCTTTCAGCTGAAGAGAAGTGATAGGATGTGCCACCCTAGAGAAGTTCTTCATGAACTTGCAGTAGTATCCTGCAAGACCCATGAAGCTACATAGCTCAGACACATTAGTGGGTGTTGGACACTCCACAATAGCCTAAATATTCAAAGGATCTACTGAGATACCTTCTCTAGAAATAACATGACCAAGATACTATACCTCAGACTGGAAGAAATCACACTTAGGTGAATTGGCATAAAGCTAATTTTTCCTAAAGCACTGTAAAACCTGTCAAAGATTCTCTTCATGCTCCTCCATGGATCTAGAATAAATTAGTATTTCATCCAAGAAGATGAGCACAAAGAGATCAAGGTACTCTTGAAATACTCCATTCATCAAACACATGAATACCAATGGAGCATTTGTCAACCCAAAAGGAACCACTGTAAAATCATAGTGTCCATAGTGTATATGAAATGCAGTATTGTGGATATCTACATCCTTGATCTATAACTAGTGGTATCTTGATTTAAGATTAATTTTAGAGAACACCTTGGCTCCCTTGATCTGATCAAATAGGTCATCTATGTGTGGCAATGGGTACCTATTTTTTATCGTTACCTTGTTCAACTATCTATAGTTGATACATAAGCGTAATGATCCATCCTTCTTCTTGACGAAGAGGATAGGTACTCCCCAAGGAGAAAGACTAGGGAGAATGCTCCCCTTTGCTAAAAAATCCTCTAATTGCAGTCTCAACTCACTCAACTCGTGAGTGGTCATCTGATATGGAGCTCTAGATATAGGCTCTACTCCTAGCACAAGCTCTATGTGGATGTCTATGTCACACTTCAGTGGCATACCTGGGATCTCACTAGGGAATACATTAGTGAACTCCTGTAATATAGGATGATCCAGTGTCTTGACTTCACTCTCCATACCATCTATCTTATACATAGATACTGCAAACATATGACAACCCCTTCGCATACATTGCTTCATTTGCATAGCGGATATCATGCAAAGGGATATGGATCATTGAATCCCCATAATCTAACACTCCTTACCATCATCATCCTTGCAAAGGATGTTCTTCCATCTAAAATTGATATTAGCTCCATGAGCTCCCAACCAATCCATTCCTAAGACAACCCCATATGATCCCAAATGAATCACATGAAGGTCAACTGAGGTAATGAACTTCCCTAGATTCAGTTCACAATTATGAACCAAGGAATCTATAACTACCTTATCTCCTGAGGCTAGTTCCACTTGCCAACCTAATGCTTACTTTGCATCCACTAGCCCAAAACACTCAACAAGGAAAGGTGATATAAAAGAATCAGTCACTCCTAAATCAAACAATATAGAAATAGAGGTACCCCAAATAGTACCTGAGGTCTCAATGCATGTCCCCTAATGCTTTTCCTATCTATGATCCAAAGCTATGAATACTCTATGTGATCCCTCTCCTACTATAGGCTCTGAGGTTGCTGGCCTCTGTGTAGAGTACTGAGGTTCCCTCTATGGACAATTCACTACAATGTGGCCAAACTGACCACAGGTGAAACATCTTGTCCCTCTGAAATTGCCTCTCCCATTGGAGGGTGCACTCGACTGCTGGACACTCCCTCTGCTCACACTAGGTTGTGCACTCTGTGTTGGATGGTTTGACTAATTATGCCTAAAGTGTTGTCCACTCTTGATGCTCTTACCACTCTAGGTAGGAGGTGCAACCTTATGCTTCTGTTGGTTCTGACTCGGGTTCTAGTTACCTTTATAATAATTAGACAACTTCTTGAATTTCCCAGTGCCCTGTGACTGGTTACCTCTATAGCCTGCTCCAGATGCCCCACTAGTTTAGCCACCCTATCGAACTCCATGGCCTAATTCCAAGTTATCCTCTGCAAGAGTGGCTTTAATAACCGCAACTCATAGGTTTGTAGGCTCAAAGAGATTTACATCCCCCGTGATGTGGGCACTAAGCCCTCTCACAAAGTGTTGTACCATAAGTGTGGAGTCCTAGCTATATCTAGCATATTGTTTGAGCTTGTAAAAATGATGCTCATACTGCTCTATGGTCAATGTTAGTTTCCTCAAATTATGAAACTCATCAGCCCTCTATTG
Source organism: Thuja plicata (assembly GCA_018584345.1). Lineage (NCBI taxonomy): Eukaryota > Viridiplantae > Streptophyta > Pinopsida > Cupressales > Cupressaceae > Thuja > Thuja plicata. The sequence goes on from MU225078.1 coordinate 3,607,651, forward strand.
TCTCTACTAATCAGAAAGGAACCTTTCTCTAAAGTTCTCAAGAAAGAGTTCCCATGTAATAGTGTCCATATGAAGACCTAGCTTCTCCTCCTCGATCTTCCACCAAATAGCTACAAAGTGTGATAACTGTATCACATCATATCTCACTTTAGAATTTATACTAAAGGGGTGCATAGAAAAGACCCTATCTAAGGCTATAAGCCAAGTCTCTGCCTCAAAACCAGATCCCTGTCCATCAAAAGGAATAGGCTTCCCTCTCGTCAGGTCCCTAATGTAGTTCACTAAAACCACCTCAGGGTCCACTCTAATAGTCCTCCTTTGAGAGCTCCTAGATCCCTCCCTCTATCTCTCCTCTATATGCGAGTGATGGGATACATCCTACTCCTCTCTAGCCCTCTAAGGACCAAGATGATTTAGGATAGCCTGAAGCATCTATCTAGTATCCAATCGCCCAAACTCATCCTGACTCTCTCTCCTCTGATCATCTCTATCCTATTGCTGACTAACCTTCTGCCTGACACTCATGGAGGGGCTAGGATGCCTACCTTTCCCACGGCCACCAGACCCACCTCTGCCATGGCCTCTAGCAGCTCTTGTTTTAGGCATAATACCTAAAACAAACAGAGATAGATACAAAAATCACCACATAGCTCGAATCATAAACTAAAGAATAAATATAACCATAAAGAAATAATTTGAAAACAAATGTTTTGTATGTCTATGTTTTAGTTTTAAGTTCAATCTAGACACAACCTAATGAGCATACAATTCTTAGAGTTCCCAGTGTAGAAACTAGGGCTCTGATACCAAATGTAATGCCCCGCCAGGGAACCCAAGAGAGATTAACCTAGAACATGATACTATGTTTGCTGAATAATTTTTTTTCTAAATTTTACATAAAGAGACATACATTAATGGGAAGCAAATACCATTTATACACATGACATACACTCACGTAGATTACATGACTCAAGAGTTCCATGGCATTGAATTACTTAAAGTAAAATACAACTAACAATATAACAAAAGATTCCATTTGAATAGATATAACCAATACAACTTACAAAACCATAATTACAATCCTCATGGATCCACCATAAACTCACATCCACTGCACATGTCACAGGGTATGTGGTAATCACTCTAATCTACTTAATATACAATATCCAGATTAGGTATCACATGCGACACTCTAGTACAAGATGTAAAATAATGAAATTACATAATCAATAATGAAGAAACATAAAGAGCTCATCTGCAAAAAACCATCAAGCACCTAGTATAAGGATGTCAAATCTCAATGGGTAAAGAATCACTACCACCCATCCATGTGGAACCAAAAAGGTCCACCCCACCGTGCTGAGGAGATAACAATAGACCCCACTCGAATATCCAAAACCAATAAGGAAGTAACCGCTAAGTAAGGGATCCTGATAGCTCTCTATTTTAGGTGTACTATTCATCATGAAAAGTAAGACTCACTAATCTAGAGGCAACTAACATACGTGGAAAATCTAGAGTGTGCAAAGGAAGGTGTCATCATGTACGTCTAACCCTTAAGTTTTGTCTTGGTAATCCATATGGATTCTGACACGTAAGTGACCATACACGGCCCTAATGACCTCTCAAACTAACAAGGCCACTAACTATACCAGGTACCCCTTGAGGTGACTAACATCTTCTCATCACCATCTTAGTCTATACTAGCACTCAAGCATGGTTGAGGACACATCTTATTAATTCATTTTAATATCTCTCAGTTATGCATTTAGTTATCACTTATTAATGTTAGAGTAATAGTCTATCGGGTTATTAATTAAATCATTATGATCTAATTAGTAACTCACCTATTCACTCTAGTTTGCTTCAGCTAACCTTAGGGTTTCCCTTTTTAGGGTTTTGTGATTCCTTTTATAAGGATTCACCTCTTACTTTTCATTAAGGAGATTGTAATCATTTCATTGTTGATAATATAAAAGTTATTTCTTTCAACATGTTTTTCCTGTGTCTGGCTTTTTGGCCGCCATAGCTGTATTCTTCTCTTCTGTCTTTGCTTCCTTCTTGTAGCAATCTTGCATGTAGGTGATCTTGGGAGGATTTGAGTTTATCAAATTTAACATGGTATCAGAGCTCTCCTGCTGCTCGCTGTTCTGGTCTTTTTGAAGCATTCGAGGGTTTGCAGATCGTTAGTCTTTTTCTGGCATTTTTTATTAGTTCTGGGGGGTCTCTATTTTTTGAGGCATTTTGGACCAAAACCGACCTCACGGTTGAGTCCGAAAGGCCCAAAAACCCTAGGATTGATATAAAACATGTCCGATTTAGACACCGGAGCATCAGGCAAATTTTTTTTGGCCTCCTAAGGGCTGTACGGACAAGGTTTATGAGGAAAAATTCAAAAAAAATATGTTTTTTGGCATTTATAAAAATGCGTGTAGTGTTATCAGAAAGCGTCGCCGGTGCGCCACCGGCGCACCACCGCCACCGGCCAGAGTCCGGCAGCCGCCCTGCAGGCGCCGCCCCTCCAGCTCTCCCTCCGCCGCTGCTCAGCCCTTCTCCGCGGCTCCTCAGCTCGCGCTCCATGGCTCCTCTGCCCTCCTCAGCGGCTCTACCGCCTGCGCTTGCTCCGCACCCCACTCAGCTGCCCTCCGCAGCCCCCCCTGCCCGGAACGTGCCACCCCTGCGGCCCCCTGCGCCGCCCCGACCGAAACGCGCTGCCCCGCCGCCGGCGGTCACCGCTCCGCCCGGTGGCGCGCGGTTGGTAGCCCCCGCGGGCCCTTTCTCTTAAGTAGTAGGTCGTATGGGGACCAAGGGCTACGGCCCAGCCCCTGAGCGCGCCATGCGCCCAGGGGCCCTATTTGTTTAGCCCTAGGGGCTTAAAATTTTTTTTTCTGAGGCCTTTTTGACCCTCCTGGAGTGTTTTCGCTCTATCTTGAGCATCCAGAGGTCTTTTTTTGACTTCCATATACCGTTGGAAATATATTTCTGAGCACTTTTCGATGATGGAAGTTAAGGTTTTGGGTTCTGCCATTTCAATAGCATTTTTTGCTGTTGAAGTCTGATGTTTTGTTTTGTCTTCCGGGAGTCATATCTGGCTCATCTGAACTCTGTTTTTGGCAAACGAGATATCGTCAGAAAGCTGGTTTAGTGTACTATGTAGTTACAGGGGTATTTTTTCCATATTCTACTCCAAGTTTTCTCTCCTCTAATTTTGGAATTTTATGCACTCTGATGGATTGCTTGGGTTTATAGGTCCTGGGATCTCTTCTACTGTACTTCTGGTTCACTCTCTTTCTGACATCTGAGCATTGTATGCTTCTTCTGTTGCATCATTTTTCTATAAATGCACTGAGATAAAGTGTCTTCTTCTGCATTTTTGGGATCTTGTACACCTTGTATGGTTGATGTACTCGCACTCTATTATAAAGTGTCATGGGGGGTTATGATTCTTTTATCGCTTTAGGCACATCCACCTTTGTCAAGTGAGCGTACCTTCCATGACATTAGCCCATGTTGTGTGTCGATGACACCGCCCTTTATCCTATGTCTATACTTTTTTTATACTGTTGGTGTTCTTGGTTCTTCTTCTGCAGATGTTTCTGGCATTGCATTTCAGTGTTCCTGTCACCTCTCCCAGTTCAGCATTATGGGGGGGTTCACCTATTGGTTCTATTGCTTCCTAGTTTGATTGATCAGCTCTTCAAACATTGTCTTCTCTACCTGGTCCTGCACTTCAGTGGGGGTTCCAGCAGTCTCTTTTGACAGAGTTTTCAGTTCATGCTTCGAAGATGCTTCTTGCTCTATTCTTGTTCCTCTCTCTGGGACTTCTTTTCTCTTTTATGTTTTGGGTACCTGATCAGGCCTTGTTGCCGGGACCCATCTTTCCTTCTTTCTGCAATAGTTTCCTAGGTTTTGCTTCTCCCTAAGCTTATCTTAAGGGGGGTGTTAGAGTAATAGTCTATTGGGTTATTAATTAAATCATTATGATCTAATTAGTAACTCACCTATTCACTCTAGTTTGCTTCAGCTAACCTTAGGGTTTCCCTTTTTAGGGTTTCGTGATTCCTTTTATAAGGATTCACCTCTTACTTTTCATTAAGGAGATTGTAATCATTTCATTGTTGATAATATAGAAGTTATTTCTTTTAACATTTTTTTCCTGTCTCTGGCTTTTTGGCCGCCATAGCTGTATTCTTCTCTTCTGTCTTTGCTTCCTTCTTGTAGCAGTCTTGCATGCAGGTGATCTTGGGAAGATTTGAGTTTATCAAATCTAACAATTAAGTATACCTACAATAATCAATACAGGTAGTCACTTACGGACATGAAACTTATTGCAAGCCACCCCCTACTACACATCTAGAACCTACCCTAGGCTCACAGATCCTACAAAGATCTAGCATAGGTCAAAACCTGAGTATACCCAATCTAGTATCCCACACAATCAGGAACGGTCACATAGAGGTACAAATTCAGAAAACATAATCAAAAGGGTTTACATGGTCAGTTTAGGGTAATTACATGGAACACACGCGCCATATCATAAATAGAAATGTAAAACACCCCCCAGCCTCTGTATACGTTCTAGGGTAATCTAAAACCCAGAAACCTGAAACACATAGAAATAAATACATAGGAATGGAAACAACATTAACCCATTACACATACATAGAATAAAGACAATCACCATTCCATTTGCAAAGTAATAATTCTTCTAAAGAGTAGGGTTCATTAGTTAAACTAAGGTAGCTAGTTTCATCCATAAAATTTCACCCCTAACAGTCTCAAAGGAACAATGAAAATACTATTACACCCATATAATTTACATCAATTAAATCCCACTTGCATAAATTAAACCCATTTATAAATTCCATTGATCAATCGAGGTTTAAACTTAATTCTAAAATAAATAATATCATTTTAATTAAATCTATTGCTAGTATTTAAATAAACTAATTAAAATAATCATTAGATAAATTAAATTAATTTAACTAAACCTAATGTCTTTAGATTAATCAAGAATTCATCAATTTAAAATCAACATTAATTTCTCTTAATTAAACAATGCATATTAATTAAAATTAATCATAAACATATTAATTAAAATTAATCAAAAACATAATAATTAAAATTATTAAAAAACATATTAATTAAAAATTAATAATAAACATTTTAATTAAAAATTAATAATAACATATCAATTAAAAATTAATATTAAACATACTAATTTTAAATATAAATTAAAATTTATTAACAATTAAAAATAATAATTTATAAAACTAATCAAATAATAATACATCCCAAATTCGCATTAATATGTAATAAGTTTTGTTTTAAACAAAACTTTGAAAAGCCATCATGTGGGGGGCCCACGCGGCCACCCCAACGCAGTGAGCGCTTATACCAAAGGAAAGGTGGGGACAGGTGGGTACTGTCACCCACCTGTCGTACGGCGGGTGGTGTGACAGCCCACCTCCCCTACCTTTGGGAAGTGGCGTCCATGCCAAGGGGGTATGTGGGGATGGGGTCCCACCTTCCCATTACTAAATTTTTTTTATAAGAAAATAATTTTCCTTTTTTTCAACATTTTGAGAAATGGAAAAGTCAACAGAGATTGCTTACTATTTTATTTTATTTTTAAAAACCCAATACATTTTAACTAATTTTACCTAGGCATGCGAATTTTTTTTGACAGTGTTTTTTTTTTAAAATGAAAACATAATTCATTTTCACAAAGCATAAAATTTCACACAAGATTGACTAAATATCTCACTTTTTTCCTTTTATGGGTAATTTTTTTAATAGACTGGTGAATTAATTTAGGACTATAATTTTTTCTAGAGGCTTAGTTTTTTCAACTAATTAAATTTTTCCAAAGGAATTTCAAAGGGATGATTTATTTTTTTTCCTCTATAGTTTAGACTATAGTGTAGATTGATTTATTGTTTTCTAGGAGATCTATGTAGAATTTTCTCACGAAATTTTGCTAGCATAACACTACCATGCCAAGTCTAAATAAAATATGAGAAATTCAAATCTAAGGATTTTATAAATACCCGAAAACACAGAAACACTAACTAACCACCTAGAATCTAAAAGATCAAACATGCATCCATTCAAACACTAAAAACCTCAGATTTACAAAATTAAAACAATATAAGGAACACAAAACCTACCTTGATTCCAATGCAAGAAACTAATGAAATGTGCCCTTGAAGATGATAGAAAATCTGAAAACCTCCAAGCACGAATCAACCACAAATTTGAAAACCATGAAGATCCAAGCACATGCAACAAAAAAATCACACCAATCTCCAATCCAACAAGAAACCACAAAAATCCCCAATTCTCCAAAATCCAAGATCACCAAAAGCTCTCCCAAAATTGCCTTCACCCAAAAACATGTTATGAGAGAATGAGAGGAGAATTCTCCTAAAGAGAATCAACTTCTCCAAATTATGCAAAACCCCCATGAAAACTCCCAAGTCAATCCCTAAAAGGACTCAACTTGAAATTGAAAGAAATTCAAAATTAAATAATTAAAAATACCTTTTTTTGCCATAACTCAACTTTGACTCCTAATATCTAGTTGAGATTTTTGAATTTGAAAATACTTTTTCAACACATTCATTCACATGTAATTAATAAAATATTAAATTAAATAAATTAAATACTTATGTCACAATAATACATGCAACCAAATATTTAATCATTTAATTAATCATAAAAGCATATTTACTTTAATTTTCAACTAAATACTTAATTAAATCAAAATATTCAAATATTTGAATTTAATTAATTATTTCAAATAAACATAGGATATATTTAAATTTTTAATTCAAATATAATCCATTAAATCATAAAAAGTAGAAAATCACTCAATAACCCAATAAATTACTTGAAAACAAACACAAGCAAAACAAACATACTCAAGGAAGGGATATTTGAATTCCTGTCAATTAGACAAATTCGGATAGGGTAGGAAAACTGAAACTCATCTAATATTAGGATGATTAGGCTTAGGTTAGGGTTTTAGATCTGTATGTTACCTCCCCTCTTTACCATTAAAATCAATATTTATGGGCACCCTCAATCCTGCCAATTTAGGGAAGACGATGCCCTGTACCTGCAAACATGTCATCAAAGGAACACACATGTACATATAGTATAATATCGCAAACAATGATAGGGATCAGTCAAACATGTGGATCTTGCAAAGCAAGTAACTACGTCTCCATCCTCTACCATGATAACACATCTACAAGTACATCAACATATAAGACAACCATACACATGCAAGTATGGGATAAGTACATCATAATCTGAAATCAACATATAATAATCATCATGATAATATCATCACATCTATCTATGTATATGATAAATCCATAACATCATAATCAAGAATCACCATCAAATGAAAGAATAATAGCTTTAGACTAGGTGTCAATAGATTTAGACATATGCCAAAACAAAAGGGCAGGAGTAGGGGCCACCCCATACAAAAGCACCAAATATTTGACATTTGTGAAGGCACGCCACCGGGTTCCCCGATAGCCATTCGGGAGAATCAGGGTCCAGATAATGATAGGTGGGATTCAAGGATTATGAAGCAGATTCCCACTAGACCTTCTCTACTACTTTAGCAGCAACTGACAAGTAGACCGCCCTTCAACCCAATACAATCTTCTCAAATCTAGCAGATCGAACAGAGACAGTTTCAACAGAATCTACAGCAAGGTTCTGACCCCCAACTTACATCAACAATTACTTTTCTAGACCATTTTCTCCAGGATCAAATTCACCTTCTCTGGGACAAAGCACTAATAGGTAAATTCTTGAAACTAGACCTATCAATTGATGATATTAAGCTTTGGGCCTTGGAATATTGGGTAGGGTTTTCATATATATTTTGGGTAGATATTAAGTTGGGATATTTCCTTGCTAAATTTGAATCTACTAAAATGAGAGATGCTATCCATAAAAATAAAAGCTGGTTTTATAAAGGATTGGGCCTCTTTACCTTGATATGGACCCCCAATGTCATACTCGAGGATAGATCCCCATTATTCTTCCCCATTTGGATTGCCTTACCAAATTTGCCACTAGAATACAAAGATTTGGATATTATAGAAATCATTGCCAACAGGCTTGGAATTTTTGCTAAACATGATCTAATCCCCTTTGAGTTCCCACATCATGAGGTAAGAGTGTGTATAATACATGATAATATTAAGGAACTACCAAACTCCATCTTCTTAAATTCCAAATGGGGACGATGGGAACAGAAAGTTGTTATCCAAAATGAAGATACCATCATGCTATATCAGAATTGACTAGGGCACTTCATAGATCAATGCAAGTCTCAATCATTCACGCAGCTGAGGGTATGTGAAAACCAATGCACAAATCCCCTTAAATGTTCATTCCATTGGGTCTCTCATTACTCTTAGCACACAGAATTACAAACATCATAAGCTAATTCTGACAAAGCCTTGCCCTCCAATCTTCATACATATGAGACTGTCATTTACTTCTATTATGTTGTAAGATATATTATGATGATCTTGAGCAATGCCAAATAGATCATGCTACTAGATTGGAAGTTGACAGATGTACACAATCCTGATATGGATGCCTTAGTGCAACAACTCATGTACTCTGACTCTCCAATTAAAAAGACAATTACACATGAGGTTCTTGATGAAGAGACCTTGGTTAACCCCTGGACAAGAAATTTATTAGATCAACTATTGATAGAGTTAGCCAATAAAATTATATATGAGATAGTAGAAGAAGAAGGTATAATATTGCATGAAGGAGATTACATTTCAATGGACTCTCAGCAATATAGTAAAAATGCATCACCAGATCATGTTATCCAAGATATTGAGGAAGTAGGACAGACACCAATACATGTCAAGATATCCAAACCTAGTAAAGGAATCACCAATATAGCATAAGATGTGGGAATGTAGACTCCCATAGCAGCCCATATTCCGATTAGCTCTCAACAAATAAATCAAAAAAATCAAGAAACACACCGGCCCTATATGTAGATTAAGACAATAAAATTGAAGGAGGATTCTATTAGCACAGAGGACCATCAAGGATTGCTGCAAGAAAATTTGAAGTATAATTTAGAAGGGTGTCTATATATGTAGATAGATGAATTGGAATGTTGGTTGTATTTCTTGTTTTGGCAGTTTTCATGGTTCCCTGTTCTTTTCTCTGTGATATGGTGTTTTTAATAACCTTTCTCTTATTCCTTTTTGCTTTACTTGTGTCAATTTTTTAGGTTTTCAAGTCTGAACCTGCCTCAATTTGCGAAAAACCCTAGAAACCGTAAGCCTTCCAAGTGTTAAAAGTTGAAAAACAAACCCTAAGTCATGTCGCTTCTATTTTTCTATTGCTTTTTCAGTCCACTTAAGTCATGTGTTTTAATCAAAATTGCTTTGTCGCGTTACTCCAAACGAATATTCCCTAATCCTTCCTGACTTGGTGATTTTCTTTTGTCACATGGTCTCATTTAAATTTAGTATATTACTTTGGCATTACAAGACTGCAATTTCTTCATGTCATGTGGTCACAAGATAACTCTGAAATAAAGCATTATGTAGAGGGGACCCACTGATTAGTCGGGTAATCGTGAGAAATTCTCAACAGTTATTAAAATGTCTTTAGACTTTGCGATTACCTCATGTCGTGTTATCGCCAAGAGGATCCAAGTTTAAAAGTTATGCAAAGCCTTCAGTCACGTAGTCTCGAGAAGGAATGATGGTTAAGAGATTTTGACCGAGACTTTGCGACTGACCGTCTGTGGTTTAGCACAAAACATAGTCGGGTTGTTACCAAAAATAGAGTGATGACTTAGTTTTCCATTTTGTAGTAAGAGAACAAATGACTTTGTGACATGTGTCATAAGGTGAGTGGATATTAAAGGTTTATTGCATGGTCGCCAGAAGGAGAAAATGGAATCAACGACAATGAGACTCAGTGCTTTTCCTTTTGTCGTGATGTCTGAGAAAGATTTAAGGGTATACAAAAACATTTGGTGATTAAGCGATGGCCGTCAGATAAAGAGATCAAGAGATCTAACAATGGTCACGAAGTCTGAGAATAAAAGTGCCCAAGGGGAAAATTCCTCCCGACTTGGCGATTAAGGTTTATCGCATAGTCGTGAGATGAGAAAAGGGGCACATATAACCTATCATGTTAAAATTTAATACTCAGATTTTGTATTCTGTGATCGGGTGACTAGGTATTGTCACATAGTCTTGACATGAAACAAAAACATTTGGCGACTAAGAGATAACCGTAAAGGGTTAAAGGTAACAGTTAGTCATAGGGTCTCAGAAAGGATAAAGAGTTAGTGATAACTATGCGTGACTATGATTTCTGCAGGGTCGCGTGATCGCCAGATGGTGACTTGGGTTAGCCAAAGGAAAGAAAGTGTATTATCACAATGTCTCAAGATAAACTATGGGTTAGTGACTAAGGTCCATGACAAAGAGATTATATGCAGTCGCACAGTTGCCTAATCCCAAAATCTAAAAAATGGCAGCAATTTTTGATGTGACAGCATGAATCATTTGGTAGCCAATCGGAGGCTTGTATTTTGATTGTTGTGCAAAAATGGTAGCTGAGATGTAAGACAGTTAGCAAATCACAGTGTGACATGTCAGCTCTTTTTGAATTTTGTAAGGTTTTTTCGAAGATTCACTTTTATGAATTTGATTTCCTGTCAAGCTCTTGGAACTATGGCTAGGTTTTCATTCAATTTCACAGTATGTCAAATTGATGACAGAATTGATTATGAGCTGCGTACTTTGAATGATGGCTATAAGGAGTTGATGGTGCACTCATTTTCATATATCGTGCTTTCAAATTTTAGAGCCCCAGTTGTTAAGTTTTCAGAGAGAAGAGATATTTTTCTCAATTTGTAGTGTTTTCAAAGTTGATCAAAAGGTTCTGAGTTTCAGAAAATTATGCGCAGGGCAGTCAACCAATCTCAGAGATTAATTTGTTTTAGTATCAGTAAGAAGTAGGAGATTCAAGGTACTGCAAGTATGAGTGGGACTATTAGTGTTGCTTCGACAAGTGGAGGAAGTGAGGAAGAGAAAAAGGGAAAGGCAATTTTTTTTTATGAATTCCTCAGGTTACTTCCTGGTTCTACACAAAATAAGAGAGCAAATGCAAATGTGCTCTTGGATGACTATCACAATATCAGAGATGCTGAGACTCCAGGGACAATAGGTTTCTCATTGTTTAATTATTTCTATAAAAATTCTGATAAGGCTATCCCAGTCTCAAACCCTTGGACTTGTGGTCTAGCTAGATTAATTGTCCCTGATGTCTACATAGATGTAGACTTGTTCTTAGACCTTGCCAATCATTATAATGTTTTATCTAAAATAATCAAGAGAAATGATGGCACTGCTCTATTAATATTAAATAGAAATTCATTCATGCAGGCTTTTGGCTTATTTAGCACCATGTCTACTAAAATTGACATGACAAAGTAGGAGAAGAGGTATAATTTGAAGCCTGGTATTGCAAAAGGCTTATTGCAAAAACATATGTTAAAAGAAGTGAGAAAGTACTTAGATCCTATGGTCGGGACAAGCCCATATTATTACAAGGATCTACACTTTTATATTAAATATATTTCCTATGCCCTATGTAGAGTGCTAGGGATAGATGGAGAAGCCGAGAAAATTAATGCTGGCATCCTGATGATGGTGCTAGACTTACAAGAGGTGCATTCAAGCACCAGTTATG
>MU225078.1:3633266-3645002 GCA_018584345.1 Thuja plicata
TTGAAGAGGACTCTGGAACAAAATAAAAGGACATGGCACACAAAATTGAGATTAGCTCTTTGGGCTGATAGGGTAACACTTAAGAAGGCAACCGGTCAATCTCCTTTTGAGTTAGTATATGGTTTTCTAGAAAGATTGCCTATTAACAATTTATTGCCCATTTTCCAATTCATACAAGAGGAACATTTAGATGTCTTTGACAATATGCAGAACATAATGATGCAGTTGATTGAATTAGATGAAATAAGGAGAAATAGTCAGAGTGAAAATGTGAAGCAACAACAGCAAATGAAATATCTATTTGATAAAAGGGCTACTAAGAGAAAGTTCCTGAATGGTGATATAGTTCTTCAATGGAATGCTAGGGCAGAGGAGAAAGTAAAACACAAGAAATTTGAGTCTTTATGGTTAGGACCTTTTATTGTTGTAGAAAATTTTGGCAAAGACTCATATTTGTTGAAGAATATGGAAGGAGATCTTTTTGAGTTGCCTGTGCATGGGCAATTTTTGAAGCCTTTCTTTGAGTAAAAGTTCAAAAGTGCACAAGTAAATATGTATCATATGTTCTTTCCCTTTTTCCTATTTGTAGGTTCTCTTTATATTTCCCTTTCTATTGTAGGGTTTTTCTCTATTGTTGAGGTGATCTACAACTAGAGATTATGTGGTTCTTTGTCATAAACCTTGTTTAGCCAATCCTCATTAGAGCCACTATTGGTTGTATTTCTTGTTTTGGCAATTTTCTTGGCTCCCTGTTCTTTTCTTTGTGATCTGGTGTTTTTAATCAGCTATCTCTTGTTCCTTTTTTCTTTACCTATGTCAAGTTTTCAGGTTTTCAAGTCTGAACCTACCTCAATTTGTAGAAAACCCTGGAAACCCTAAGCCTTCCAAGTGTTAAAAGTTGAAAAACAAACCCTAAGTCATGTCGCTTATGTTTTACTATTGCTTTTTTAGTCCACTTAAGTCATGTGTTTTAATCAAAATCACTTTGTCACGTTACCCCAAATGAATATTCCCTAATCCTTCCTGACTTGGCGATTTGCTTTTGTCACATGGTCTCATTTAAATTTAGTATATTCCTTTGGCATTATGAGACTCTGTGATTTCTTCATGTCATGTGGTCGCAAGATAACTCTAAAATAAAGCATTATGTAGAGGGGACCCACTGATTAGTTGGGTAATCGAGAGAAATTCTCAACAATTATTGAAATGTCTTCAAACTTCGCGATTATCTCATGTCGCATTATCGCCAAGAGGATCCAAGTTTAAAAGTTATGCAAAGCCTTCAGTCACGTAGTCTTGAGAAGGAACGGTGGTTAAGAGATTCTGACCAAGACTTCATGACTGACCATCTGTGGTTTAGCACAAAACATAGTCGGGTTGTCGCTAAAAATAGAGTGATGACTCAGTTTTCCATTTTGCAGTAAGAGAACGAATGAATTTGTGACATGTGTCATAACGCGAGTGGATATTAAAGGTTTATCACATGGTTGCCAGAAGGAGAAAATGCAATCAGCGACAATGAGACTTAGTGCTTTTCCTTTTGTCACGATGTCTGAGAAAGATTTAAGGGTATACAAAAACATTTGGTGATTAAGTGATGGCCGTTAGATAAAGAGATCAAGAGATCTAACAGTGGTCGCAAAGTATGAGAATAAAAGTGCCCGAGGGGAAAAGTCCTCCTGACTTGGCAATTAAGGTTTGTCATGCAGTCGTGAGATGAGAAAAGGGGCACATATAACCTGTCATGTTAAAATTTAATACTCAGATTTTGTATTTTGTGATCAGGCGACTAGGTATTGTCGTATAGTCTTGACATGAAACAAAAACATTTGGCAACTAAGAGATAACCGTAAAGGGTTAAAGGTAACAGTTAGTCACAGGGTCTCAGAAAGGATAAAGAGTTAGTGTTAACTATGTGTGACTATGATTTCTGCAGGGTCGCGTGATCGCCAGATGGTGACTTGGGTTAGCCAAAGGAAAGAAAGTGTATTGTCACAATGTCTCGAGATAAACTATGGGTTAGTGACTGAGGTCCTCAACAAAGAGATTATATGCAGTCGCACAATCGCCTGATCCCAAAATCTAAAAAAATGGTGGCATTTTTTGATGTGACAGCATGAATCATTCGATAGCCAATTGGAGGCTTGTATTTTGATTGTTGTGCGAAAAGGGTAGCTGAGATGTAAGACAGTTAGTGAATCACAGTGTGACATGTTAGCTCTTTTTAAATTTTGTAAGGTTTTTCTGAAGATTCACTTTAATGAATTTGATTTCCTGTCAAGCTCTTGGAACTACAGCTAGGTTTTCATTCAAGTTCACAATATGTCAAATTGATGACAGAATTGATTATGAGCTATGTACTTTGAATGATGGGTATAAGGAATTGATGGTGCACTCATTTTAATTCACCATGCTTTCAGATTTTAGAGCCCAATTTTTTAAGTTTTCAGAGAGAAGAGATATTTTTCTCAGTTTGTAGTGTTTTTAGAGTTGATCAAAAGGTTTTGAGTTTCAAAAAATTGTGCGCAGGACAGTCAGCCAATCTCAGAGATTAATTTGTTTTAGTATCAGTAAGGAGTAGGAGATTCAAGGTACTGCAAGTATGAGTGGGACTATTAGTGTTGCTTCAAAAAGTGGAGGAAGTGAGGAAGAGAAAAAGGGAAAGGCAATTTTTTTTGATGAATTCCTCAGGTTACTTCCTGGTTCTACAAAAAATAAGAGAGCAAATGCAAATGTGCTCTTCGATGACTATCACAATATCAAAGATGCTGAGACTCCAAGGACAATAGGTTTCTCATTGGTTTAATTATTTCTATAAAAATTCTGATAAGGCTATCCCAGTCTCAAACCCTTGGACTTGTGGTCTAGCCAGATTAATTGTCCATGATGTCTACATAGAAGTAGACTTGTTCTTAGACCTTGCCAATCATTACGATGTTTTGTCTAAAACAATCAAGAGAAATGATGACACTTCTCTGTTAATATTAAATATGAATTAATTCACATAGGATTTTGGCTTATTTAGCACCATGTCTACTAAAATTGACATGACAAAGCAGGAGAAGAGGTATAATTTGAAGCCTGGTATTGCAAAAGGCTTATTGCAAAAACACATGTTAAAAGAAGTGAGAAAGTACTTAGATCCCATGGCCGGGACAAGCCCATATTATTACAAGGATCTACACTTCTATATTAAATATATTTCCTATGCCCTATGTAGAGTGCTAGGGATAGATGGAGAAGCTGAGAAAATTAATGCTGGCAACCTGATGATGGTGCTAGACTTACAAGAGGTGCATTCAAGCACTAGTTATGATTACATACAATATATAATTGATGAGATGCATGAGGGTTTCATTACAACCTAGAAAAAGTTAAAGGACCCCAAGGAGAAGGAGCCCAAATTCCTTCACTACTCCATGCTCAAGCATCTCCTGTTGTAATTCAATTTTGTAATCATGGATATCAACAATTTGGCCCCACAAAGGTTTTACCAGGAGGTCCTAATCCTCTCCAATTTTGGGTGAGGGTTTGGAATTACACATCCAAGGACTATGATTATTGTGATTTTTAGAATTAGATTGTGTATCCAATAGTTGAAAGTCTTGTAATCAACAGAACAAGAGTCCCATTAAAGATCATGCAGCTGCTGAGACCTTGTTATTATACAAACGGGTGGGATGGTAAGCACAACTGGGGTGATTTCTTTTTGGAGGAGAGTTATACCATTATTAGGGTATATGGGTGTAGTCACCCACCTCATCTCTTACCATATTATGTGCCTGCAAGAGTGGCTGCAATGGAATTCATATGGCATTTATTGTTAATAGATAATGAACACTTTGCACCACACAAGAAGGGGACTCTAACCCCTAGGCAATTCAAGATTCTCAACTTTACAATTGGTAAAGGTGCAATTGATGTAGTGAGTCAGTGGCTAGAAGGATGTAGAATGGGGACAGCCCCTTATAGATACATTGACCCAGAGGGCTTCATGGCAGGGGTTAGGAAATTGTATACACCTACAATCCCCACTACAAATGTCCACTGTGAGTGCATAGAAGAAGATGCAACAAGGAACATCCTAGATGAGGATGAAATTCAAACCAGAAGAGTCAGGATTCAAGAATTGTTGAATCTTGAAAGAAAAATCAAAAGGAATGGGTTGTCTTTTGGGGGTTTTTACCCTGATCTCCCATATTTTGACAGAATTAAAGCCATGATAGACAACTATTATGTGCTTATAGAGCAACTGGATACAGTTCTTGATAGAAAAGGTGCTCCAGAGCTGAACCATTTAGAGTCTAAATATGATAGTAGTAGTGACAGTGACTATGCATGTCCTACTATGTATCCTCCACCACAGCAAGATGTTTCTTAAATACCACAGTTGCAGGTAGCAGAGGGTTACATTATAGATTTGATAGTTTCTACCCAACCAGATGATTTGGAAGAGCCTTCTCCTAAAAGGCAGAAATTAGAGATAGGTCAGCCTTCAACTGAAGGTCAGAATAAGAAGAAAGATAAGGCTAAGGCCTTAGTACTTGGCAATAGGTTATATGATCATAACCTAAGAAAGGCAATTAGAGAAGGTAAGAAATAGCAGCCTGACCTAGATGACAATGTTGAGTTGCCACTAAAGGCTTGTGTTGATGAAAGATTGCTTCATCAACAAAAATTTCTATGTGATGACAGCTTTGTTAAAATAAAGGAGTTTAAAGACTTCCTAAGATGGCATAAGACAGAGTAGATCAGATCCCAATTGACAATGGATCGAAAAGAGACAATAACAAATGAAGCCCTAGTGGCTTTATAGTCTTATGATCTAGAGAATGAGGATATTTCACCCGAGGAAGCCAAAAAGATGGTGCTAGGTAGTGGAATATTATTGGCTGAGGGATGGGATTTGGAATCTGCCTTCATCATTAACCAAATCAGAAAAAAGCCAGATCTCAAGATGGCTGGTGAGGTCTAGATGGGAGATGTAATAAAAGGATTTGGGTATAGCTCAAAATCCCAAGCTTTTGCAATGTGGAACCTGTGCCCAAAAGACCAAAATCCCCAACTGGTAAATATTCAAGAAAATATGGTGGGAAATCAAATGGTCTGGTTTGTACAGAATACAGGGGATTTAGAGATCTCCCAAATCATGACACATTGGGCTCACTTAAATGAAGACAAAACTAAACAATATTCTGATAGGTGTAGCAATCTGTTGGAAGAGACAAGTGCACTGTCTAAGGACAGGGAGATGTGCCACATATAATTGCACCAACAAGATTAGGTAATTAAGAGATTGATAAAAGAGTTAGAGGAAAAACTTGAGGTGGTATATGTACCTACACAACCACCACCATTGCAAATTGAAGATAAGCCTAGATCAGAGGAAGCAGTGGAACAAGAGGTGGATGAAGAAAAAGGAAATGCAATTGCTCTGAAGGCATTGAAGGGTGTGTTGCAACATAGAATTGAGATTTTAAAAGATAAAACTGATTTTGTACTCAATGTATACAACAAGTTGCCAGCTTTGCATACTAAGGTAATGGGGTACCTTTCCATTTTAAACCCTTAATTTACTAAGTGGTCTATTAGGGTAAAGTTATTTGAAAAGTTAGCATCTTTACAAACCCTAAGACCAGATTTTCCTGAAATAGTAACTGAAGTTGAAGATGAGATCAAAAGAGTCAATATTGCTCTCTCATTCTTTAAAGGAAAATTAAACCAGATAGAGGTTAAGTTGAGCCTCTTTTCAAATGATTTTAATAAGTTTATTCCTTCCTTAAGGGGAGATGATGATCAAGTAAAGGCTCTAGATGCCTGGAGGAATGAATTTGAGTACAAGATGCCTAGTGATGAGGCATTTCTCTTGGGAACAGATGTTGATATAGAAGGATTCAATAAAATATTGGATGAGGCTTTCAAAGAAGAGACTGACATCAACAAATTCCTACTAGATGTCAAGAATATCACTGATGCCAGATGGGACAAACAAAAGGTACAGATACAGAGTACTCAAGACTTCAAGTGGCCATTAGATGATGAAGTGAAAGCATGGGAGTTGATGACCAAACCCAAGAGAAAGAAGATAGTAGTAGAAGAAGAAATCTTGGACGAGGAGTAAAAGTGAACACTTGGCACTACACTATTCAAGATAAGAAGGACAATTATTGCAAAAGGAGAATGTAGATGAGTATGCAAGCATGGATATCTAGGCTCAGCATAAATACTACCAGCTACCATCTATACAAATTTGATTGCAGTCACCAAATCAGGAGAAGAACAAAGAATATCTATTTTTATCTTTTGACTCAGTCGCTCCATCGCTTCTTCTTTCTTTTATTTCTTTTATAGTTTTAGGGTTAGGTTTTCTTTGACCATTCAAAGCTTGTTGCATCCTAAATATCAAAGGATTCCAAGATGGTCATAAACCTATATATAGAAAAATAGTTGTAATTGTAAGAGGTCTTTGAGGTTGGAATAATTTGAAAAAAGAGATAATATATTATAGAATTTAGATGTTCTGAATTTGGGTCTATCTTTTGAAGTAAAAAAATCTTTCATGTATGGAAATTGGATCATATAAATAAAATATGGTGCAATTTTACTCTCTTCAATTGCTATCTCTTTATTCTCTATGTATTCTCTTTTATGTTTAAGTTTGCAAGGCATTCTGAAGCATTTTGGTTATTAGGTAACTATCTAATTACTTGCAAGTTTCTTTTAAGGAAAGAACTAAGTTTTGTGAGTAGTTTCAGAGAGCATAATGGTTTTTTAAAGATTTGATACAATCGTTTAGAGGTAACAGGGTAATTTTTAAGGAAACTTATCTGAATTGCATGTGGGTTGTAAGGCAACTTACTGTATTTTGTTTCTATGAGATCTTAGTTTATTTGACTCTATAACCCAAAGGAAAGGCACTGGTCCAAAACTTGGTCTGATAATCTATCATCATCCAAGTTATTTCAAGGTATCAAAACCAAATTAATCAAAATAATCTTGTTACTAAGAAAAAAAAAATTGAACTCAGTGAGGACTCATGTCAGTAGGACAGTGTCCATTTTAGTGATTCCTTGGAGAGTGAATCAATTAGGTTATCCCTCCTAAAAGAAAAAGAAGAAGGATGAAAGTCCTTATCTCACAGGTGTATGTTGTTAAAACCATAGCCTAGCTTATAGTGCTCCTTTTTAAATTATTCATTGCAATCTCTTGAGTATTATACAAGTTATTACAGTGAGGTTTTTAGCACAAAACCTGTGAATGAACAAATCCACTAAACATATAGGCTGAAATATCAAAAATCTTTAAAAGGTAATACCTGCCTGAGTATGTGGAGCTAAAAAATGAAGGAGGTGATAATGGATATCCCCAGTATTATCAAATACCTCAGCAATTAGCTTTTCTCTTGCCTAAAAGAGGTTGCAATTAGGTGTACAAGGTGTACTATCATATTTAGGTAAGTGGTGCAAGAAAAAGAGCTAGCATGGACCTCACAAATATCAAAGAAGACTGGAAAGAGGATAATGCATTGGTGTCATCTCCAAACTCTGATGAGTTTACATACTCTCAAATTAGAGATTGGATCCAAAGTAATACATTTCTTGATTCAAAGGAAACTCAAGTAGTAATTGACCAGGGAATCTATGATGATATTGAAACTGAAACAATTGGGCCAAAATCTAAGAAGTTAGCTTTTGATACTAGTATTACCCTATCACTTGAGAAAACACCAATTCAAGATTTACAGGTTAAGGTCACACCAAGAAAGAGAGGAAGAATACCAAAAAGCAGTCTAATCAAACAAGAAATAGCAGCAGGTATCCAATCAACATTGGACAGGAAATTCACATCTACCAAAAGATTGACAAGGAGAGCCAAGTGTTCTCCTTGTCAACGATGAAGATAGCCTCTTGGAATGTCAGAGGATTCAATGCCTCTGACAAAAGAAAAAGAATTAAGAAAGAGCTGAATTCTTTAACAATGGATGTGATACTTCTCCAAGAAACTAAGATGTCAATAAAAGTGCATAACAAAACAATTGGGAATTGGTCAAAGTGGAATTCTACACATAGTCCATCGATTGGTGCTTCAGGTTGGCTAGCTATTCTTTTGGACCCTAAACTAATTCAAGGGCAGCCAATTCATAGCAGTGACAATTGGAAAGTCATCAGATTGGAGAGCTTTGATATAAAAAATCTTCTATTTAACATTTATGGGCCTACCCCAACTCAGGACAAGCAGAGGTTGTTGGTGGAAATCACTCAGTTTATACAAAGTCAATCAGAATCACACATCATAATGGGTGGGGATTTCAATGCCATACTCAAACTATCAAAAAAAAATGGTGGAATCTGTCCACCTCTGAGAATAATTTAGGATTTCTCCATTTTTGTGAAAGATAATTATTTAATGGATATTGAACCATTAAATGGAACATTTACATGGACCAACAAAAGGAAAAAGTTTTCATAGATAGCTGTCATATTGGATAGATTTCTTCTATCACAGTGTTGGAAATTAGGAAATGTTACATATCATTCAGAATTCCTACCTCGTCCAGGATTAGACCACTTCCCCATTTGCCTACATATGAATTTGACAATTTCAAGACAAGGCTTCCAGCATAGGCCATATTTCAAATTTGAAAGAATGTGGCTTCGACATCCATGTTTCTTACCTTCACTCAAGCAATGCTGGATTTCTGCTCCAAAGACAGAAGGTACCAAAATGTTTCAATTTGCAAATAAGCTGAAACATACCAAAAAGTGGATCAAAAAATGGAATGAGAAGACCTTTAAGAATATTTTTAAAGAAAAAGAAATAGTAAAGGCAAAACTAGAGACCATATATAACACTATTATCAAACGAGGAATGGATGAGGACTCATACATCACACAGAAAATCCTAATGCAAGAATGGGAGGAAATATGCAGTAGAGAAGAGGAATATTGGAGGCAAAATTCAAGAGAGTTATGGTTAAAATATGGGGATAGGAATACAAAATACTTTCATGCATCAGCAAAATAGAAAGCAACAAGTAATCAAATTTTTACTATTACTAATGTTGAGACTGGTAATCTAATAACTGATCCTCAAAGCATCCAAGAAGAAGGGGTTAGATTTTTCTAGACTCTGTTAGATCCTCCTCCTAATTCATATCCTGTAGAACAGCCAATGGAGGAGCTACTAGAGGCAATTCCCACTTTGATATCAGAGGTTGACAATCTAAAACTCTTGGCTTCATTCACAATTCAAGAGCTCAAAAAAGTGGTCTTTTCTCTACCCCCAGATAAAGCCCCTGGACCAGACGGATTCACTTCTCTCTTTTTCCAATTATGTTGGGATTGGATTGGATGGGAATTATTGGATGTAGTTGAAGAATCAAGGATTAGCAAATCCATGTTAAAAAACTTCAACACCACAAATATAGCCATTATTCTAAAAATTAAAACTCCAAAAACATTTGCAAATTTTTGTCTGATATCCCTGTGCAATACCATATATAAAATCATAACAAAGGCTATCTACCTAAGGATGCAACACCTCATTCCTAATCTTGTCTCACAACCACAAGGGGGTTTTGTTCCAGACAGGGAAACAATGGAAGGAGCTCTAGTGGAACATGAAGTCCTGCACTCCATTAACACTACTAAATCATCACACTTTGTCATCAAGTTGGACATGATAAAAGCATATGATAGAGTAAACTGGGCCTTTCTCATCAAGGTTCTAAAAAAAAGGATTTTCAAAAGGATGGTGTAAATGGATTAAGTCCTATATCTCGGGTGTGGGTTTCTCAATTCTGATAAATGGAGCACCGGCTGAATTCTTCACATCCACACAAGGAGTCAGGTAGGGGGGTCCATTATTGCCAGTGTTGTTTATTCTCATGGTAGAATCATTCAGTAGACTTATCCAATGTAAGCTAGCATTAGGGAAGTGGTTAGGGGTACATATTGGACAATCAGATATCTCAGTGACACATTCTCTATTTGCAGATGACACATTACTCTTTGGTAGTGCAAATATTTCTGAGGCCAGTCAGATTAAGGAAACACTAGACCTTTACTCAGTAGCTTCAAATCAAAAAATTAACCCTCTCAAATCTAAAATTTACTTGTTTAACACAAACCTAATTATATCTAATAAAATTGCTAGCCTCTTAGGATTCTCAGTAGATTTCCTACCATCTGTATATCTTGGCATCCCTTTCTTTATGGGAGCAAACAAAAGCAACTACTGGTTAGCTATCATTGAGAGGATTAAATCCAGAGTAGTAGCATGGAAAGCAAGATGGTTATCACTTTTAGAAAGAATACTATTAATCAAATCAGTCATATCAGCTATCCCAAATTATTATTTATTAGTTCTCAAAGATCCTTCATCGATTCTTCAAAAAATATAGAAAATATTAAGAGATTTCCTATGGATTGGGAATATGAATGGAGAAAAGAAAATCCCGCTGGTCTCTATTGAGAAATTGACACAATTAAAGCAGCTAGGAGGAGCTGGGATACATGATTTACAAAATAGAAATCAAGCATTTGGGGGTAAACTAGCTTGGCAAATGTATTCAAAACCACACAACATTTGGCGCTAAATTATGAAAAAGAAGTATCTAGATGATAATAATCCAGTCAGAATTTTATCAGTATTAGATCCTCCTAAAGGATCAGCCATTTGGGATTTCATGATTTCCTCCAGAGAAATAGTAACCAATCTTATTACTTGGGAAGTAAATAATGGTCAATCAGTTAAATTCTGGCGTGACTCATGGAATGGTGCATCACCCCTAATTCATATGAATGATATTGAGAACATAGTTAATACATCAAAAAATACTTGGGGAGTTTATTTAAGTGATTATGTACTAGTAGTATGTCTACACTCAAGGAAGGTAATATGGAAAGAACCCCTTGAGCTGCCTTTATCCCCCCAAGAGATATAGAGCTTGGAGAAAATCTTCTCACAAAACTTGGTCTACTTATCAAACTTAGAGGATAAATTGATTTGGGCCCCGGGGGTAGATGGAAGATTTACTATCAAGGAGGGATATAAACTTATCCAACAGAGAAATGCAATAACAAAACCATCCCGAGCCTACACTTTCTGCTAGAATAATCTGACTCTACCCAAGGCAGGATGCTTTGCTTGGCTAGCTTTGGATAACAGGGCATTAACTAGTGAGCAACTACATAGACTCAACATAGCTCAAGCTTTTAACTATCTTCTATGTGACAACCATCAGGAAGATGTAGATCACCTACTCCTAAATTCTCAATTTGCATAGTAATGCTGGTATTTTGTCCTCAGAAAGTTACAATACTATACCCCATTACCAAACAAGCTCTAGGATCTATTTGAATCATGGCCACAGTTATACTCTTCATCCGTCTTCTCAGCAATTTGGAAGTGTACCCCAGCATTAGTTGTCTAGGCTATTTGGTGGGAGAGAAACAAAAGAATTTTTTGTAGAACTTCCTCTTCAATTCAGGCAGTTACAAATACTCTAGAGAGGTTGATATCGGAACTAGTCAATGCTAGTCATAGTAAACTTAAGCACAACTTGGTCATGACCTCATGGGATTCATCAATATTGTAGAAATGGAAGCAAATTCATATACCTTTTGGTTGGTGCTTCAAAACAACATCAAATAAAGTGTTGGCTAGAGACCTAGTCAAATGGATTCCACCATCAAAAGGGGCTAGTAAAATTAATTTTGATGGTTCCTCAAGAGG
>MU225079.1:41178-51860 GCA_018584345.1 Thuja plicata
AACACAAAGGAAATGGCTTGTATTTATAGCATTTTCCCAAGGGTAGGGGGTAGAGTGAGTTGATCATGATCAAATTTTGGTTAAGTCAAAAGCTTTGAGGTGTTCTCAAATGGAGGGAAAGTTGGTTAGTTGTCTCAAAGATATTAGGAATTAAATAACTCAATCATTTAATTAATTTAGCCATGGAAGGGTGATTGGGTTGGATTTGATCTTTTTGATTTGAACTATACAATTGAAAAATCAATTGCATAATTTGATTAATCTCTTTAGGCTTGAATTTAATTATTTGATCTTTTTATTTGATTTGATTTTTGTCCATTTGATTTGATAAATGTCCATTTGATTTGATCCATTTGTTTTTGCATTGAGATGAGATTTTAAGGCATTTAGCTGAGATTTGCAATTTTGAATGCTTGAAATACACCTGGTCAATTTTAGGTGTCTGCAGACACATGATGTACAAATGATGACAAACAATTAGGTTGACATGGAAATTCAACTACTACTTGCAAATCAGGAGATCAATAAGAAAGACATGGAAATAATGAATATGTGATCTAAGAACAGTCAATTGAAGGATGAATTGAGATCTGAGAAAGAACATAATGAAAGGTTGAACAGACCTAATGAATCTTTGAATCATTTTGAGAACTTGATGGAAGCATCAAGGAGATCACAAGATTCTTCTGGATTAGGCCACACTGAACACTAGACATCTACTAAGAAAATAGAATCATCTAAGATTGGTGAAAAGAGGAATGCAAAGACAAAGAACAACAAACCTGTATGCTACCACTATGGAAAATTAGGACACACAACAAACATCTAACGAAGCAAGAATGGTAAGTCCAATCCTAAACCCAAGTTCAATGGTTATTGCTTTAACTATAAGAAGTTTGGACATAAAGCCCATGAATGTTGGACTAAGGCAAATGATGCACCTCCCACACCGAGAATCAATGGATATTGTTACAACTATCAAAAATTTGGACATAAGGCACAAGATTGCAGATCTAATTCCAAACAACAATGGACATCAAAGACACAAGAAAAAACACCAAGGAAAGGAAAAACTTACAATTGGGATTATAACACAAGGAAAAGTTGTCATTACTATGAAGAGTATGGACATGCACCTGAAGACTGCATAAAGACACATTTCAGAGGAAGATCTAAGAGTTGGATGAATAGAAGCCTAGTTTGCTTTAGTTGTTTGAAAATTGGTCATACTAAGAGAGAGTGCAAGACAAGAGTACCTGCTCCTACTATTGAGGAAATCAGAGCACAGATGAACCAAACATGGGTAAGGAAAATAGAATCGAGTAGCAGTGAAACTACTGAAGCTGAGGTCACCCAATCCAATAGATCAGGTGATCACACCATCTCAAACTAAGAAAAAGAGGTATGTAAGGAACTACATTTAAATTTCATATCTTACACCAGTTCCTAACATATAAATGTACCAAAGTCCATATTTGCATATGTTAAGTTGCACTAGGACATATTTGAAGACATGTACCGAGTAAAAGTCTAATTACACTATAGGGGCTGAGAAATAGTGGTATGTACTAAGGCCAAGCTCTTTAGTGTGTGCCTAACTGATATGGTTGGCCTAGTAAGTTTTTATTATGGCCAAGTACGGTTAGCGAAGTGGTATGCAAGTTGTGTTAGTCGCCCATGGATAGCTATTTGGCACTTACCCAACAGGAAGAACATTTAATGCTGACCTACTTTGACCTTTGGAGTCTATAAAAGGACAGAGCCATTTATTTTTCATTCTTACCTTGTGATTTAGAATTTCATAGAGTGATTGAGGATTTGCGAACTTGATTTCTGCAAAGTTTTCTCGATGATCTTTTCAGCGTGTTGTCGGCAACCTTAAAGTGAACAGTGCAAAGTGTGACTTGCCAAGGTACTCTATTCATCATCTTTGAAACCCTAATTATGAGATCATGGCCACAAGTTATTCTGCACCAGTCAAGGGTATAGAGAAGGAGTTGAGTCAAGATCAATTGGTGAGGAGTGACACCTGTGCACCTCCCAACTTCCATGCCATTCTAGAAAGTGCTATCCAGAGTGATTTGACTGGAGCCCTATCATCAATTCCACCCAAGGTACTATTATGCCTTGCATACCCATCCCTACATTTTGTGTGCAAAATGTAGGGTCCCCTCCTTTTGCTTTTGGCTCTTGCCTTGTTTTCTTTGTTTCCTTTATTTTTCTTCTCTGGGCTTTGTTCCTGTGAGGTGTTTTCCTTTTGTTTTATGTCTTTCATGACTCTGGGTCTGGTATCAGAGTCTTTTGTTCTCCCAGAGCCAGATTCAAGACTCCAGGATTCTCTTCAACCCTATCTCCTTTTGTGGGAAGGCATAGTTGCATGGAATCCCCAGGCCTGGAGTCCAGAGGTTTGCCTATTTTGAAGTTTGCAGAGAAGAGTGTAACTTATTTTTACCCTAAGAGTATAAATGGAAATTACCCATCACTTTCATAGTTACCATGATTAAAACACTTAGAGCATTCAAAGAGATTCTTAGGCGATTAAACTGTGAATTTCTCTGTGCTTAGTGGTTGATTACAAGTTGATTTGTGATGTCCGTTCATGATCATTCGAGGGTTGACTTGTTTTAGAGTGATCTTGGTGTTCTTCTCCCCTGCTTTTCTTTGTGTTTCCAGGTAGGTTTTTTGTTTTCCTTTCTCTGGTTTCTTGCTACCTGGTTCTTTCTACTTCCTTTTGTTTTTGTTTCGTCTTTGTCTGGTTTTTCCATTTCTATCTTTTGTGTTTTGCTCTTGGTTTGCCTCCCATTGGTGGGTTGGCTCTGCCAGAGGGTTTTCCACCCTCTGTGCAGTTGTAAATTAATGTATGTAATGTATATTGTCATTGGGTAGCCCATGTGGATGTGTAAGCATTGTATAATCATGTAAATAATCTATAGATAGTGTATATTATGTCACTATCATTCTGTGAGCTTCACTTCAGCCCTCGTAGAGCTTTGGTCCCCTATATTTCAATGTATATATGCCCTCAACTTCAGCCTCAGCCTTTGGCCCCCTGTAAGCTGGTGTATATTTCTTATGTATCCTTCCATTCTACTGAGCTCACCATGCTCTGTTGCGATTCCTTTTCCATCACCTTACTGAGCTTGTCGAGAGGAATTCGCTATGGTTCAAACTTGGCACCTCACCAAGATGAGCCATGGAAAATTCCTCTCTCCCCTATCCTATCACCTTAAATGGCAAGATTAATTTCCCACAAGTGGGGATTTAAACCTTGTCCCATCTGGCATTCAATTTACCCTGTGTCAGCCCACTTGTCACCATTAATGTCTTTATGCCATCTGTCATGTGGCCACGTGACGGCCCATGTAAGCCAAATACAACTTACTACCAGTCATGTTGACAACGTCTAGTTTGTTCAGACTCTAAGTCTGGAGGAGCCCATTTTCTTTCATTTCCCCCTGTCACTTAGTTCAACACCCCAGAATCTAACTTATGTCTATTTCAAGTATTTCAGGATTTTTTGATATATGCTAACACTTGTTGGACAGGTGCAGGGTGGTGACAAATCCCTCAGAGTTTCTAATATGATTTTTATATACTCCATGTTCTAATGGTTCTCTGGTCTTGCAGGTTGAAGATAATTGATCAAGATGTCTGAAGTAATCACTCCTCCTAATAGCCTGGAGCTACCTACCACCTCCAACTAGGCGGCCACAAAAACCAAGGCTAAAAAGATGTTAGAAAAGCTGCCCTTGACCTCCAAATATCCAAAGGAATGCATTCTCGTGGGGTCCAAGGTGGACTCCAAAGTACGAGAGATAACAAACACAAAGCCTAGACTTTGGGCTGAAATGCAGGGCTTGATTCAAGCCATATACCGATTAAAGGTCGGCATAGACAATATGGCCACTCACTTGGCCGCCTCTAGCATTATAAAGGCCACGAAATTTCCCTGTGTGGTGCAATCACTGGAATTAATATTTCAGATGGAAACATTGTACAACGCACCTACTCAGACTATTCTACTTGCTGATCCCAGGCTGCTATAATATCGAGCAACAATCGTCACCTTGGACATAGCAAATTTTGCCTTAGGGTTGGGGATTCCACAATTCCAAGGGTCTATCATCTTCAACTAGACCAAGTCACTACAAGAGTTTGAGGAAGCTACTCTCATCTCTTGGCAACATCTGAATAACAATTGGCTGAAGTCCCTGAAGAGGGACCATAAAAGGATGAAGTTGGAAATACCCTGTGGGGATTTCATAGAGCCCATTCAGGTGGGCATCATATTTCTATGCAGGATCTTCAGATTGCCCCATGCCCGAGATTTCTCAGCATGGATGTATTACTTTCTTTACTGCATCGCCACTCGTGACCAGACTTTCAACTATGTAGCCATCATTACCTATCATGTGGACACGTAGCTGAAGGGTGTCATCCAAAGTTCCAAGTTCTACATGACATCCTACGTGCTATGGGCATTAGCCCAACAAAGACCAAATTTTCCAGGTTTGGAAACATTTGGTGAACTTGGGAACGGGCTGGTCTAGTTGACCCCATGGGATAATTATCCCCAAGTATAGTGGGAACTCAGTTTCCTAAATTTCTGTTGAGTAAATGATGCTTTCATTTACCATAATATCCTAACACTTACTAGGGACACCGGATACCAATTATTGTAGGAGGCGATGAACATAGTCAGCACTTATGGCTACTACTTTATTCAGTTCCAACACCACACTTATATTCAGGTGACCGGCTTCTCCAGGAAACCCTATCTTCTTCCCCAATATTGTGGGGATAGAATTATTCTTCTAGAGTTCTACCAGCAGATGATGGACTTGCACACCTTGTTTACATTAAAGAAGGTCATCAACATCCCATTTCTATTTTCATGCGGGAATTATACGTGTAGCCTCGCCGTGACAAGGGAGGAAGATAGTGAATTAAAAATCCTAGGACTGGTGGAATTCTACCATGCCAGAAAGAAATATGATCCTCTAGGAAATATTTCCATAGCACTTCCTCGGGCATCCCCGCCGCATGAAGAAGATATTGAATATTTTTGGGTAGACTACCAGGACATTTTGATCTCCAGGCCTGTCAACATTCACGCATGTCCAAAGGACTCATGAAGGCACTCGACCTTTGTACTTTTCCAAAGGGATTTTTAGATGATGGGCCCCTAGAAGACCTGATATATAAGGAACAGGGATTGGACAAGTTGGATATCCCACCGGTGGATTGGGCCACCCCATAATACTTGACAATTAAGGGAGTGTGTCACCCTATTTTGGAGGCGAGTCACCAATATTTTGCCTAGGTGTGTCCTAAGAGCACCTAGAAGAAACAAACAGTCTGAAAGGCCACTCCATCTTCCTCCACCATCAGACCTAGCACAAGCAAAAGGAAAGATAAAGAGGGTACCCCAACTAAGGTACCTCCCCAAGGCCCCACCCCTTTGATGGTACATTGCAACAACAGATGGAGTCAGTGAGGCTGATCAGTCAAAAAATAAGCACACAGATATCCTCCGATCTCCTCGTGACTCCAATGGCATCTGCTCACCCAGTGGGATCTCCATCATTATCTATGATGATGAGCATATAGACTTTCACTGAGGCAGAGTCTATCAATATTTTGGAAACTAGGGTCCCACTACTGAGAAAGAAGAAGAAAAAGGTGACCCCTACCCCAAGTGCGATCGCTAGCCCCGGTATGCCGGTTGTGTTTCCAGTCGATGTCAGTTTGGATTCCCCTAAACTTGAAGAGATCCCTAACAACCCTACCCCACATGATGAGTTTGATGATGTGTTTGGGGTGGATGAAATCATGAACTTGCAAGAGGACATTGGTCAAGCGATTGAAGAAATTGCCGCTCAGGATAAAGAGGAGGTCTCTGCAGAAAAGGAAGTTCCTAAAGAGGGATTTGCATCAGAATAGGATCCCCAAGATGACACACATAGGAAACATGAGTGGGAGAAAACATAGGCCCAGGAGGCTGAAGATACACCAAGGAAAACCACAGATGAACAACCAATGGTTGGGGAACCCAGACCCATGGGATCAACTGTACCCCCGACCATCACGCTTCAAATGCCTTTGGTTACTCCGGGTGACCAAACACCCTGGAGAACATTTGGTGAGGTGGTAAAGGTAGCCACATTGTTAAACTTTGGCCAGAAACCTCACCCACCTCTAGAAGATGTTCTGATGGGGGAAAATGTTCTAGCAAATGAGGCCAATGAGGTCAAAGAGTAGAAGCAGCATAATGATCGGGAAGACTCGAGAAATGAAAATGTTGGATCAACTAATGCTGAGAGGGATGAGGAAATCTCTGAAGATATAGGTGATATGGATGTCAGAGAAGGAGAGGTCCTAGATATCACTAAGGAGAACACTAACATGGCAGTGAATGCTAAGGCCTTTAGAGAATAGGAGAAAGAATAGGAAAAAGAAAGAGAAAAGGATCCCAATGACACTAAATATTCTGGGAATGCACCATCGGGTTTCGAAGAGAATCTAGATGCTTAGGTCCTAACTACAAAGCTGCCCCAATTGCACCAATGGCTTGTGGAATCAAGGAAGAGGAAGGCCCTAGTGGTAGTGATAGAAGTTCCACTCTCCTTGGCCAAAATGATGGCCCAACATGCAGAGGCTCATAAGCCCAAGAGGACATGGATGGTCCATACCCTCTAGACCAGGCCAACCAAAAATACAATTGCGACTATCACAACACCTCCTCCAAATGTAGATGCATCAGTCATAAGGCCCAAGGACTATAACATCACAAAGTGGCACTGGGGAGAAGAGAAAAGCAAGGTGAGCTAGACCTACTATGGGAGGCCACTAAAGTAGTAGAGGCCCGATATTTCAAACAGGGCCAGAAGTTGAAGAAGGAAAGAGAGACTAATTCCAATCTCCTCGCACTTCTGGTAGAACTTATATGGCCTCTGGTCGAGGTCCACATGGAGGCTTCTACCTTTATATTGCCACTTGCACAGGGTGACATGGATTCCCTCTGGGCCATGAAGAAGAAGGTGCAGGCTATAGATGGGTGGGCCGCCGAGTAGGTAGCTGCCATAAGACAATTTCAAGCGGTGTCCCTCCTAGACCTTTATCAGATTGACATCCTTATTAGCCAAGAAAATGTCTCTACTCTTGTATGGGAGCAAGACTTAGAGAAGTATGAGAAATGGAGGGTTGATTTGGAAGAAATTTGCAACATCAGAGAAGAAGCCACCACAGAGGTGGGAATTTTGGGAGGCAAATCATATGATTCCCTCCAGGCCTAGTACTCCACACTTGGCCTCAAAATCAAGCTGTGCAAGGAACTGGTTAAGGCCTTGAAAGAAAAGG
Organism: Thuja plicata; assembly: GCA_018584345.1. Classification (NCBI taxonomy): domain Eukaryota; kingdom Viridiplantae; phylum Streptophyta; class Pinopsida; order Cupressales; family Cupressaceae; genus Thuja; species Thuja plicata. Next base: position 48,538 of record MU225079.1, read on the forward strand.
TGATCGTGGCCTAATACCCCTTGGGCCTATTTCAAGCATTTGTGGTTGGAATATTGCAAGTCGATCCCTTCACCACCAGGACGTGCACCCTAGAGGACTATGTCCTTAATAAATTTGATGAACGGATGGAATCCCTGTATCCAGTTGCTGAAGATTTTGACCAGGGTAGGTTATCTAGATTATCCAAGGCAATGATCTAGGTACATGATGCCATGAAGATGGTGGATGAATTCTAGAATGGGGCCAGAGATGTTGAGGAAAAATTGGAGGCTGTTCGTAGTCGATGGGATAGTATTAGAGACATCGATGAAGAAGGCATAAGCCAGGTATTGGAGACATTGAAAAATAGTAAGGAATAATAAGGTTATACAAAGTCTGGAGAATTCCATCTACCATATGTCAGTTGTATTCTTTATTCTTTGGGGGCGCAAGCTTCCGGATCCTGGAGTCCCGGATCCAATATTTTTGAATTCTTTAAAGTGACCCGTGTCCTGGTTCCCAAGGCCGATCGATCAGTTTCAAGGCAGTTAATAAGGGTGTTAGAGGGTGGATGACTCCAGCAAGGCATGTTAGCTTAACAAGAGGGTCTTGATAGGTGGCCTTCCTAAGGCATCGCCCCAAAGTAACACCTGATGCATCAGAGACAGGGAGCCACTTTTCCATTAATGAGGCATGTAGCCTCGATCCCCAAGGGATCATATTCCTTCTTTTCTCCTCCTGGATTTCTTCTCGAGGCTGATTCTTCCACTCCTCTTTTCTTGTCTTATTCTCTTGACATGTCAGACCTTTTTTGTCTCAAGGTCTTTGTAGCGTGGTGCAAGTAGTACCGACTATCAGAAATAGTATTATATTGTTGAGTGTAAAATAAGTTGGGTTAGTTTTAGGTCAAAGCTTGTGTGTAAATAATAAGTCCGATCTCATTCCAAGGGTTGGAAAAATTGATGATTTTGCAGTCCATAGCTAATAGAATTTTGGCTTTTCTCAGTTCTTAGTTGCAGAGCTCAATTCTCCTTAGTTTTTAAGAAGCTTTCAGTAGTTAAATGCTCCCCTAGAGCAACCATTACTATACACACCAGTGCTTGCTGGAAATATGTTAATGAAGAAGGAAGGGTTCTATCAATGATGTTGTTAGCACTCTGATCTCCAGATTAATGGTATTTTTTGTTGCATTTTTTCTTTATGTCCCTTGCTCTGACATTTTAAGTAGATTAACGACCTTCTTTTCCCTTGCTATTGATTAAATATGAACTGATGATTTTGTATTTCTTTGGTAGTTAGTGTAGCGTGTTAGAGCTTGGTTGATGTTTTGAATGTTTGGCATAACTATAGGTAGATGAAATATTTCTAACCTTGCAGTATCTTTTGAAGTTTATTTGGTAAAGGTAGTGAGTGCTTGCAGGAAACCCCACTTACTCGAATCCCTAGAGAAGATGAGCCAAGATAACCAGCTATCCCCCCGAACAAAATATTCACATTCCCAACTAAGCTCCCACACTGTCAAGACCTAACTCTCACATGCTTGAAGGCTCAGGGAATCTCATTTCCCTGGACAACCTTTATAGGCAAAGTTGTCCGGTACCCTGGTACTCGGTGACAACTTACATCTATTGGTGGACCCGATCACAAAATCTTGTCAACATGTACTTATGATACATGATGTAAGATTTTGTTATATGGTTAAAATTGGTGAAGTTGGGGACAACAAAATAAGGGAATCTTACAACAAATTGTGTGAAAATGGAATTTTGAAAGATGAATTCAAACATTTAGCCGACAAAGGGTTAACTTTTACCCTAGACTTCCCGCAAGATTTTAAGATGGAATGGATTAAGGTTGTCTTGAGCTGAGTACATGACATGAATATTTGGCTAGACAATGGACCAATTAAGATTACAAAAGACATTATTCATAGGGTAACTAGGTATCCGATTGTTAGTGGGAAAAGGACCATGAGGGATCAGAAGAAGGAAGATATAGCAGCTAATACTGGAGTAGTTTGGAACAATATAGGCCTGACTATTTCTACAATCAAGGATTTGGAGCTTGATTTCAGAGTAAGGGTAATTGCACATAAGTTCTATCAGTTGAGTCAACTAGATAGTGTTTCATGTATGACAGTTGTTCAGGCTTGGAAAATAGTGAAAAAGAATCATACTTACGACCTTGCTGAGCTTCAGTTGATGCAACTGGCAGAGAACCTTTCTTCAATCAAGAAGGCAAAGAACTCATCATGTAAGTTCAGTTCTCTAATAGTTTGTATATTCTTCTATATACAAAATTAATTTCCCACACTCATAAATATTGTTTGGAAGAAGGATGGACCTATCACATAGTAGATTAATGCATTCATTCAACAATTAGGCAGTAACTTTAACAATATTATGGGAACATACTTTGATGAATTTAAGAAGAGAATGAGGTTGAGAAGTAGAATTCCTAGTTCATTAGTGGAGAAGCATTATGAGGAGATTTTTTTTCTAGTTGACATAGATTTCACTTATCCTCAGGCAGTAATACCTAGGGTATCATGGCTAAATCCATTTTCTTATGAAGTTAACATTGATGAGACATCTGCAACAATCATAACACTCCTAGAAAAGGAGATTGATAGCTTAGTTCAATGATTTGGAAACTATGAAGAAGCAAAGGCAAAAATATATATGGATTTGACGGCTAGAACTATGGAGAGGAAGAGGAAAAATATTGTTAAGAATCTAAAGAAAATGGTTGGGTTACCTAGTGATGAGGAGGCAAAGGATGCACCTCTAGACCTAACTACTAGACAGGGAGAAGACATATCTACTGAAGAAGAAGAAGTTAGTGAATCTGAGGAAGAGCATCCTATGAAAGAAAAAGGTAAGCAACCAGTAGTTGCTAAGGTGACCAAGCCAAGCAAATAAAAACCTAAGGTTACCCCTCCTATTGTTAACCATCCAAGGAAAAGGGCATCAACTGTTTCATCTCCTGCAGTAAAAACTAAGGTATGTACAAAGAACATTGTTGGAGAGAGCAGTTCTGGTAAAAGGAAACAAGTTGCAACAAAGGTTGTTCCGAGCCTACCTGTGGAGAGACCGAGGAGAAAACTACACTTGGAGTCAGATAGTGATGAAGAAAAGATAGAAACTGATGAACCCAGCAATGTACCTACTGCATCATTCAAACATCCCACAGACATTGATGAGGTATGTAAGAACTATTGTCACATAGGTTTGCACCCTTGCTGAAAGCTTCTCTAACAGCAACCTAGTGAAACATGGAATCAACCTCCAAGCTGTGGGACTTGAACTACGAGGTTGAATCTCCGGAGAAGGCTGGCTTCCTCT
>MU225079.1:66999-78282 GCA_018584345.1 Thuja plicata
TTGCATTTGCTTAGATAACTTAGAAATCACATGTTAGGATCTTACTTTGGTAAAATGAATCATAGTTTTGCATAAGACTTTCATATCATCCATCACTTGCACTAGGTTCATATTATCATCTTGAAGAGGATTTTGAGACTAGTTTCTTCATAACTAGTTCTTGAATCGTTCTTCATGTTCATAGTGTTTCTTGTATCATTGGGATCCATAGAAAATTGTGTGTTTGAGAGAGCAGACCCACATGCAATCCAAATAAGAAAATCAAAATGAGTAGATTAGGGTGCAATTCATTTACTCATTTTTAGCTTAATCTGATGTTATTTGGTTTCTTTGTTGTTAGCTTAATCTCTTGCATACTTTTCTTGTCATGATATGTCCCAACTTGCATGCTTTTCTTGTCATGATATGTTCTAACCAGCTAATGTTGCATGTTCGAGCTTTCTCCCAACAGATTGAAGGATTCCGTATACACAATTATGATTTGATCAAGGAATTGATTTGAATTGAAAATGTTACAAAGCATTGATTCAAGAATTTGATAAATTGATTCTATCATTTGATAAATTGAAGAATGGGGGCCCATAGTCTAGGCGACCATTTTAGGGTGCATACAGTGTGTACCAAATCTAACTGTATCATTGGAAAATGGAAACACTTCCATTTAGGACTGGTTTAGCCCTCTGAGTAAGTGGTTTGGGGTTATGTCAAATGTCTTGAATGGGTCTTTGACTTGGATCTGGTTTCTCCCCCATCTTGCCCTATTTTCCACTTCTCTCTTACCTATTTCTGGTATCTTGCTCTGAGATTTTGAGGTTCTTGACCTCAGGGTCAGGGTTGACCTTCTAGGTCAAGGTCAACCTCGACCTTGACCTAGGTTAGGGTCGACCTCGACCCTGACCTAGGGTCTAAATTTTAAATTTCAAAGATTTCTGAATGTCAGGGTTTGGAAAGAATTATTTCCCGCTTCTGGGTTGGCTGTTTTGGGCTCCGAAGTGGAAAATCTTAAAAATATATTTAATATAGGTCCATTTCTAGGGGTATGAGCCTAATTAGAATTTTTTTCTCATATGTCAGCCTCTCTAGAAGTTTGTGCCTTAGACTAGTATATAAGGAAGCCTTCTCCTCTCATTTTCAAAGAGAAATCTATGAAGAATCAACAAAGGCTAATCTACGCATAATATATCAAAGCGATTATCTACATTCAAGCATTAAAGTATTAAAGCATTCAATCATTCAAAATTCAATTCATCAAAGAGATCCATTAGTAGCCATTAAAGGATTCAAGCTCTATGGAGCCCTCTTGTTGAAGATTTCTCCATCCATATCCATTCAAGCTTCTTCCTATCCCAAGATCCATTCAAGATTGGTGTTGAAGATCTAAAGGAAATTGATTTGAGACATCCTAAATCCTACAATTCTACATCCATTTTGAGCATCCATACTTGTGGATTCAAGGATTTGAATCCTCCATAAGGGTTTCAACATAAGCAAGGTGAATTGTTCTATTTACTTTGTTTATTACTGCAATTTCAATTTTATTTTAAGGTTAATTCCAAAGCTAGGGTTTGACCAAGGAAAACCCCCACAACAAAAAAAACCATTTTTTCTTGCAAGTATTGGTATGGAACAATGAATTACAGATCAGATTCAGATACCCTTTTCAGCAAACTTTCAGGATCCACGAACAAATTTTCCATTGGAGTAGTGCAGGTCAAGGTCAACATAAAGGGGTGCAATTGTGCCCTTGTATTTGGGTCAAGGTTGACCTTGCTCAGAAAAGAAATTTTTTTCTAGGTTTTCTCTGTCTCTATGTTTCCATACCAGAGTGGGTTGAAGAATTTCTAGAAACTCAATACAGACACTAGAAAATAGCAATTTCCAAAACTGCTATACTTTGAGCTTAGTATTTGTCTTCGATTGATTTCAATTAAGATTTTAATCATTTTAGATCTATTACACACTCTCCTCCAAAATAGAATTTAAGGTTTTCATCTTTCTTCTTATTTCTAATCAATTGACTCATTTGTGCATTGACCATTTTCTTGTGGTTAATCAATTTGGATCTTTCCTTTGTGAATTTGGGGCTAAGAGGAGAATCTTACCTTCCCCAACTTTTTATATGTAAAGGGTATTATTTAGAGGTGCAATTATCTTACACTAATCATTCTTTACATTTTCCTAAACATTTTTCATCTCTATAGTAACACTCCATTTGAGGAATATGTCTTGTTCTTAAAAGTGGATCTAGTCAGTTTACCCAATTGACATTCTTTGTACATGTTGTTAGGCTTCATCAGTTTAGGTAAACCTCTTACAACATTAATAGCGATAATTTTCACCATATTATCAAAGTTCACATGAAAAAATCTTCTATGCCATAACCAAAGGTCATCAATCTTAGAAATCAAGCATATACTCTTAGTAGTTTTCAAATGAAATAGATTACCAACAATTTGTGTACTTGATGTAATAAGTTTCACGTACTTCCAATAATCTTGCCGATTCCATCCATAAGTTCTAATTTGTAACTGTTATCTAGTAGCTATCCAACTCTCAACAAATTATGATTCAAACCTTCAACATACAGTGATAATCCTAAAGGATAATATCTTTTCATTAGTATACAAGGAAAATAATTTTTGAACTGTCAGTAATATGATCAATGAGTGACAACAAATAGAGGTCATCAAAATAGACAAGTGCAGAGATCACTTAAAGTGCATTAGCACAATGATCACCGACAGACACTTTATAGTGAACATCGATAGCTCAGTTTACAAAGTAATCTGAGAGAGAAGTTCACAGAGTAAACTGACACTCAGTGTACAGAGAAAATCAAGAAGTAGAATGTCTACAGAGACATCATCGAGGAAAGACTATAGAGCAACCCGAGCACCAATCTACCGAGAGACAGCTTTAATTTTGAGAAATGTGGATCTGAGTTACATGTTAGAAAAACACTTGAGTTTTATATTTAGCTTTATGCTTATCTTTAAAACCATTTCTTGAGGGACAAGTAAAGCATATGTAATTGTATTAAACAGTCTAACTGATTGAAAACATGAAAACTAAGAGATCAAGGTCAAGTTGTAAACCTTTGATCTTAGAGTTTTCATTGTAAAGCATGAAACCTAAATAGGTCAATTTATTGTATAAATAAATGTAGTAATCAATCAGAACTTGATGATTGTAGCCGCAACAGACATCTATGGATCATATAGAGAGTTTTATGCAGAAGGACAACGTACAAAAGATGAAATCAATTATGGAGAACAAGATTCAAGGCTACCAAGTAGAACAAAGGTATTAATCAATCACTATAGGTGATACATATACATTATGTACTTACAGGATATGTATTCAACAATTCAAGATTGCATACTATCAGGTCAACAAGTATTTTTGACTACTCTCTAACAATTGTAGCAAATAGAAGAAATCCTTTAAGAAGGTGGACTTAACAATCCTTATGTAAATCTCTTAACCGAGTGCACACTTAATAGTGTTTCTAAATCTCTTAACCGAGTAGACCTAACCAGTTTAAAATGTTACTCCTAACATGGTAAGATCATCATAAGTGATCACACTTGCAGTCTTAACCGACACCTTCCATTCTATAGATAGTGAAGCTTTGTGGGTTTCATCCCCACTACAGTTTTTACCTTCTAATAGGGGTTTTTTGCATTACCAATTCTCGTGTCATGTGTTATTACATTTCATGCATATTTCTATGAATGTTTACATGCAATTAAGTTTATGATTTGATATTACATGCATAAGGTAGAAACACATCAATTGTCGGTAACACAATAATAGAGTACTAATGGTTAATTGATAAAATTTTTTAAGGGTACTGATTCACCCCTCCCCTCTTAGTACACACCATTCCATTATTCCAACATACAGGACATCATTAGTACTATTTTTACCATCAAGAGTAATAGACCCATTTCATTTAATATAACAAGGAGCATTGTTACCAAATCTAACAAATCCACCATCATAATCTTAAAGCTTTACACACTTATCCTTTTTACCAGTAATATGATGTGAGCATCCACTATCAATGACTCATTCGTCTCTTTTAACAACTTGTGAAAATAATAAATTTTCTTCATTAGGTTTATCTTCTTTAACAATAATAAACACAATTTCATCCTCACTAGAAACAAACTCATCATTAGTCACACCTTCTTCAGTAGCATAAAAAATCTTATGACTCTTAGAATGATATGTCTTAGATTTGTCTCTAAAATCCCTAGAGGTCTTATTCGGACATGTAGATGCAATATGACCAATCTTATTACAATTGAATCATTTCAAAGCTAACCTTCCTTCATACTTATCAGATACCTTAGGTAGTCTTCTTGCAATCAAGGCTTCAAGTTCATCAATTTTCCTTTCTTCATCCATGATTTCTTCCCAATCTTTATCATAGTATTTGAATTTCATTTTTGTAGAGATTTCTCCATGGTCATGCTTAGTCACACTAGCTTTAAATGCAGTCTCAACCTTTGGAAGTTACTTATCAAGTGTAGTCATCTCATAAGTAGAGAGTCTTCCTATCAAAACTTCTTTTGAAATGTCTCTTATGGTTCTTAATTCTTCAATAGCAACAACTTTCTCACTATAACACGCAGGCAAAGATCTCAAAATCTTGTCTACAATTTCATTATCTGTCAAAGTACCACCAACACATCTGATTACACAAACTAGGTCATTTACTCTTTGAAAATAGACTAAGGTTGTTTCTCCTTCACTCATTGTGTGTAAGAAAATATACCTTCATGAAATTAAGATTAAGAACAACAATTCTATGGAAAGATAAAACAAGTTAATCTAAGAATTGAAGCTAAGAATCTATATCATCTCATGGTTCTCTATCCAAGATTTGTTAAGAGATCTCTTAGGCTTAATCTCTCTCAAGGAAAATCCTAGAATGAGATATGAATGAAAAATGAATGCTCAAATCTATCGAGAATGCTCAAAATGCTCAAAAATGCATCAAGATTATGTTAGAAAACAACAAATGCTCTTAAACATGATATACTCTCAATGTGCCTATAATAATGATGCTTTTTCTCTTGAAATTCTTGGATCCCAAACACAAAGGAAATGGCTTGTATTTATAGCATTTTCCCAAGGGTAGAGGGTACAGTGAGTTAATCATGATCAAAGTTTGGTTAAGTCAAAAGATTTGAGGTGTTTTCAAATGGAGGGAAAGTTGGTTGGTTGTCTCAAAGATATTAGGAATTAAATAACTCCATCATTTAATTAAATTAGCCATGGAAGGGTGATTGGGTTGGATTTGATATTTTTGATTTGAACCATACAATTGAAAAATCAATTGCATAATTTGATTAATCCCTTTAAGCTTAGAATTTAATTACTTGATTTCATGATTATTTGATCTTTTAATTTGATTTAAATTTTGTCCATTTGATTTGCATTGAGATGAGATTTTAAGGCATTTGGATGAGATTTATAGTTTGGAATACTTGAGATACACCTGGTCAATTTTAGGTGTCTACAAATGCCCCTCTTTGAATTGATGTGTGAAGCGCATTGATTCAAAGAAAGCTTGATTGTCCTGATCATTAATTCGATGCTGATGAGCTGATATGAAAACTTGATATGAAACTCAAATATGAAAATCCGATATGAAACCCTGATATGATGCTCTGATATGAAAATTTGATATGAAAACCTGATATGATGCTCTAATATGAAAATCTGATATGAAACCCTGATATGATGCTCTGATATGAAAATCTGATATGAAACCCTAATACGAAACCCTGATATGAAAACCTGATGTGAAACCCTGATATGAATCCCTGATTGAAAATTTGATTGATAAAGTTTTAAATTTTAACGCCCCAAATTTGATACAAGATATGATGCAGAAATCCCAGTTAGATGATATGATGATGCCCCCTCAAAAATGAAATCATGGTGATCGTAGGTAAAAGTTGTTGATGAACAATGCTGATAGGATAGATCCAAGATGATTGCATTTCTGATGAACAATGATGTGGAAAGATGTCAAACAAATGCCCTAGTGTGCAGAATATGCAGATTAGGTTTGACTGGGTCAAAAATCTCATAAAATAGGTTAAAATAGCTTAAATAGGTTGAAAAACCCAAATTTACTATTCATTTTCACTTTTTACTATTGAGAATTTTCTCTGAGTTATTGACGATTGATAGCGATGGTGGTCCCCATTCGAGAGCACAGGTTCAAGTGAGCACACAGATATCAAAGACCTCCTGACTACAGGCCTCCGGTGAGTGGTTCAAACTCTTTTAATGCATTTATTGCTCTTAAAAATATCATTTAATACATCTTTTTACTGCTTTCTACAAAATTTTTAGTAAAATGTCACGTAAGATAGCTAAAATGCCACGTAGGGCAGTGAAAAGCCGCATCCACGCAGTGAAAAGCCACATATGTGCAATCCTTAGCCGTGTAGGAGCTAGGTCAATTTTGTCACCCAAAAATGCAATCAGCCACCTGAAAAACCCTATGTTTTAAAGGCTGTGTATGAGAGTTTAAAAGTTGTGTAGGCCTATTAAAGGCCGCCTAATTGGTTAAGCGCTGCCTCCGAGTTGTAAAGAGCCGCTTGGCTTAAAAAGCCACATACACTAAGTTAAGTGCCACCTACCATAAAATTGTTTATTGATATAGGTAAAAGATGAACTTAGTTCGATTGATCGTCTAGATGACCCAATTAGATTCCAAGATAGAAAATGTTTGTCCAGAATGTCACGTAGTGTTTAGGATATTAGAAAATTCATAATGATGAATGTTTGATAGGTCAATCAGATATGATTAAAAATGATTACAAATTGTCCTTGTGTCTCATGATATAGAGGTTAGGAGCAATAAGTTGATACGCTCAAGTTAGAGCAAAGATAGATTTAATGTTTTGTGATTGACTTAGAATGGTTCAACAAGAGAAAAACTAACATGATGCACTTTGTGTCAAAATGTAGGAGCATTACCGCAAGTTGTGGGTACGAGGTGTAGCATTATGGATTTTTGATTTAGTAGATGAGCTTACGCCTCTTGAGTGGCATACTATTGAGACATGCAGATTGAGTTTCCTATTAGATCTCCCTCGGTTTCAGTTGAACTAAGGTTTGTTGACAGCTATGGCACTTTGACCATAATACCATTCATTTACCTCTAGGTAGGATGAATATTACGCTAGAGGATGTATATAGATTATTGAGAATCCTGACTCATGGAGAGCGGGTGTATTATGATTCAGTATATGATAGTAGTGTATGCAAATGGGTGTTTGGAGATAACACCATTGTAGATGATTGCATTACTTGGGCGCAATTTGCCTCATTTCCCACTCTTCTAGCATTATTAGGAGCTTTTATAGGGGGATTACTTCTACCAGATAGGAGAGGTCATGGTTTTGCGGTCGGATGGGGCCAAATTTTAGAGGACCTGATTGCACATCCACAGAGATTGGATTGGGGTTCTTATGTTTTGGCATAGTTATATCATGATCTTCACAAGATTGTGTATCGGTGCAGTGTAGCTATTTCTGCAGGTGCAGTTTTGTTACAGTTATAGACATGGGAGCATCTGCCTATTACGAGGCCAGTCTCAACTCGAGTACGGGGTCATGGTTACCCTTATTATTTTCTATATGACAACATGGTTGTCCAGCATCGTCTGAACAAGGTTAATTTTTGGAGATGTACTATCGACGACATTGATTAGGTGGTATGGAGGCCATATCTACAGTGTGAGAGGTGGCGAGAGGATGACAATGAGTTACCTCATATGTTCTCACCTCGATGGATGATAGGTTGATCACCATTAGTGATTGAGATATTTTTCTGTGAGAGAGTACTTCATCAGTTCAGTCGGATGCAGGATATGCCATAGGGTATGGCACTCTATGCCAGAGTACAGGCTGATAGGTCGATGTGGGGAGCACAGGTTGACTACCAGTCAGCTTGTTTATAGATAGATAAGCTTGGATATGGGGTTTGGGATATTTGAGTATGCAGGGATGTCGGATGAGTATCGGGAGTGGTTTATTTGACATTGTTTCATGCGATTCACTAATCCAGCAGAGCCCATTCCTGATGTTGATGAGCTATTAGATGATCATGGTGATGATGGGGATGATGGAGATGATGGCAATAGACTACACTGGTGTAGAGTGTAGAGAGTACCTAGGGCACCACGGGTACAAAGAGCAGTTGGTCCTCGGATGAGAGGCAGACATGTGAGAGGCCAAGGTGGTGAATTTAGGTAGCCTAGGTAGAGGCAAGCAGGAGTACAAGTACCTTAGGTGCAGGCTCCTTTGAGAGTGGATGTAGATTGGGCTAGACACAGGTATTGATGTGTCTAGGTGGCCAGACAGGTTCCAGTACAAGGACAAATACCACAAGTGGACCCATAGGTCAGTAAAACACAGGTGATACCATAGGTACCTTTAGCACCTTAGGCACCATAGGCTCCTCCAGCATCCCAGGCACCTCCAGTGCCTCCTATTTTAGATGATATAGTGTAGGATGTTAGGGGGTTACAGGTAGGGATGACTGCAGTGACAACCAAATTGGATCAGGTTATGACTATGCTACAACAGTTTCTGGCTACTCTGGCTCAGTTACTGACCAGTGTGAGCACAAGTTAGGCACCTCCTGGTGCACATGATAGAGCAGGTGACAAAGATCCTGATGGTGCAGGGGGGTCAGACATAGGTTTAACCAGAGATGGATTAGGTGCCCCTACTGGGTCATGAGATAGATTTGGACCCAGGATATACATCATTGTATCATATGTATTTTTTTGATCAGGACATTGATATGTGGACCATTGTCTTGATGTACTAATTTATGTTATAGACTTTGATGATGGACATTTATCTATGATGATCTTTGATTCTTCCTTTATGATGTTATGAGATTTCATTTTATGCATGTCTACATGTTTCTATGATGCATTTAATTTCTATTGTGCTATGGATGCAAATGTCTTAGAGTAGGACAGATAAATGGATGCAAATGATGTTAATGCAATTTATCTCTATATGTTTTTCTAATTTAACTATGTATGGATTATGCATTGCAATGAAAGAAATACTTAGTGCTATGATATGCAACTCTAAATGATGAAAGGGATAAATGAATAATGATTAATGTTTTTTTTTTTTTTTTTCTTGTTTTTCTCTTGACATGAATATATAATGAATAATGACTAATGATGATGACTGCAAAGGAAAATCTCATGTTGAATGACTTGAAACCATTAAATTGATGAAGTGTTGTCAACTTTTATCCCCCCCCCTTGAACTTGGAAAATTGCTAGAAAGTCAAGCCATTTGAGAACTAAGCTTTTGAGAACACAATTAAGCTAAAATGCAACATGCAACTAATCTAACATGCAAAATACAATTAATCTAACATGAAAAATGCAATGCAACTAATTGTCCTTGAGGTTTGAGAAAGAAATGCAAACTGAGATATAATTTCATCATAGAGCGTTGTGGAACTAGGAGTCGATACAATCCTTACTGGTGCCACTGCGACCATAAGAATATGAATATGACTTTCCCTCATGTGGTAACCCCTTCTACGAAACCAAGTACAACCCTCACTAGTTGAATGACCAACTATGGGAGTATGAATACCGGTTTAATCGGATTCAATGTTGCAAGGGGATGTTGGTATTAAGATATGGAAAATCTAAATAACCAAGGTATCCTTTTGTGTAAACAAACAAAGGTTAACCCTCCGTCCCATGTGAATGCCCTCTATGGTTCTTTGATGACCATGTCCTTAGATGAATTCACACAAGTTAAAGAATCTTCCTCAAAATAGTCACTTAGAAGCTTAATAAAACATCATGTCTCTTATCACTACCAATCTAGTCGAAACATCATTGATTAGTTAAAAAGAACATGACTCGAAAAAGTCAATGAAAAACTCATCAAAAATTTCAAGTGTTTGTGAAATGTATTAAGATTTTCAAATAAGAATTCTAGACAATCTGATCATTTAGGGTGTGTCAATTTTTAATCCTGATAAAATAAGGCAATGAGATTCAAGGATCATGTTATGTGATCAAGTTGTTTAGAGTTGAACAATGATATTCATCAAAGGTTCCAAAATGTCTCTCCTGAATGTGAAAATCTGCTTCTAATGTGTGACCAAAATGTTGCACTATTGAATCCGGTTTGGTACCAAAATATATAATGTGTGCCCCCAAGTGATAAATGTGATCCATGTGAAAATTAGGGAAAATGAACCTAGAATGTGACAAAATGTAGCTCTGAGACTTTATTAGGGCAATGCACAAATGACAGATGCAATGAGGATATGGAAAAGTGAGATGAGGAACCGCAATATGTACAAATGCAATTGGGAAACACCGAAGGGACAAAAGGCCCCTGTCTCCAGGTTTTCACCTCTTGGGATTATTGCTCTTTTTCTCTTTTTTTTTCTCTTTTTTTGCTACCAAGGTGCCTATTGCTAGGTTTTCACAAAGGCACTTTTTTCTCTTTTTCAAATATTTTTGGCTTTTTGAATTTTCTGATTTTTTTTTTGGTATTTTTGATCTTTTCTCCTTTTTTTTGTATTTTTGAATTTTCTCATGTACAAAGGTGATTCTTGAGTAATCTGATTCTCTCAACTTATACTCTTTATTCTAATACTCTTTCTTTTGAGTCAGGTGTGGAACCTCTTAAGATGAATGCTATTGATAGGTTCTAGCAATTCATCACCCTCACAATCAGCCAATTTGTAGGTCCCCATTCCAAATGAAAAAACAATGACAAAAGGACCAAGCCAATTTGCTTCCCACTTTCCTTTCTTTTCTCTATCAGCCTAATTTTTTGGATTTTCTCTCAATACTAGATCTCCTATTTGAAAGTTTCTTGGCTTGATATGTTTGTTATAGTTCTTGGAAATTCGATTTTGATACACTTTCAAATGATCATAGGCTTGAGTCTGATGTTCCTCCAACAATTCCAATTATTGAAGATGGGCAACTCTATAATCCTCATCCGTTATTAGTCCATGCAATGAGACTCTGAGGGATGGTATTTCAACTTCTAAAGGAAGAACAACTTCGGCCCCATAAACCAAAGAAAAAGGTGTAGCTCCTATCAGGGTTTGAATACTAGTCCTATAGGCCCATAATGCTGGATTGATTTGAAGATGCCAATCCTTTCCTAATTTTCCAATGGATCTCTTAAGGATTTTAAGGATGTTCTTGTTGGTAGCTTCTGCTTGTCCATTACCTTGGGGATA
>MU225079.1:88458-114639 GCA_018584345.1 Thuja plicata
CTTGTATTTATAGCATTTTCCCAAGGGTAGGGGGTAGAGTGAGTTAATCATGATCAAAGTTTGGTTAAGTCAAAAGCTTTGAGGTGTTTTCAAATGGAGGGAAAGTTGGTTGGTTGTCTCAAATATACTAGGAATTAAATAACTCCATCATTTAATTAAATTAGCCATGGAAGAGTGATTGGGTTGGATTTGATCTTTTTGATTTGAACTATACAATTGAAAAATCAATTGCATAATTTTATTAATCCATTTAGGCTTAGAATTTAATTATTTGATTTCATGATTATTTGATCTTTTAATTTTATTTGAATTTTTTCCATTTGATTTGATCCATTTGATTTGCATTAAGATGAGATTTTAAGGCATTTGGCTGAGATTTATAGTTTGGAATACTTGAGATACACCTAGTCAATTTTAGGTGTCTACACTCATCTTCATATCTTCATATTTTTCTTTTAATCCCTATAACTTGGCTTGCTTTACATATGTGTCTCCTTCATAAATAGTTTCTAATTTATTCCATATCTCATTTACAATCCTTAATCCATAAATGTGAGAATAGTCTGAATCAGAAAAGGCATTGATCAAAGTCTCTCTTTCTAATATGTTCTTCTTGAAGTTCTTATTTTCATATGTAGTAGCATTTGTTAGATCTTCCAGAATAACATAAGGTTTCTTTGTAATCTTCCAATATTCATCTTCAGTCTGCATGAATACCAGGTAGGTATCCATCTAATCCTTCCAAATTAGGTAATTGCTTCCATCAAACTTTAGACTCTCTTTTCTAAAATTTTCCATGATGGATCTCCTTCAAGAGGTCAAACTTATTCAAAAGGACTTGGCTCTGATACCAATTATTAGACCCAAAAGGAGGCAAGCACAACTGAGAGGGAGGGTGAATCAGTTGTACACACCTAATCAATTTAATTTTACTTTAGCCACTTAGATCTGAATGATACACAATAATGTAAGATCCACAACACAAAACTTATAACACAAAGATTTATTCATGAGGAAACCTGGTTAAGGGGAAAACACTAGTGGGAACCATACCAACAAGATATATGTACTCTGCTAAAAGTACTACCCGGTTAAGAGAAAAATAGAGAAAAATAGATATACAAGAAACCACATGCTTACACCCTAATCAGTAGGCACACTTCCCAGGGCACCCTGATCATAATATAATCTTAGATCTAGCCCTTAGTCATGTTCACCGATCTATATTTTCTTATGATAGAGTGGACATACAGTCTATTACAATCGAACTGACAAACATTATCTCCAATGATAATATAGTTTCAATGAAGTACACACTCTGCCTTAAGAAGTAACATTTCTTCTTACAATTGCATACTACAACATCTCTCTCTTCTCTCTTAATTATTACAAAATTATCTCTCATTTATATGTATTACAAAGAATAATCAACCAGTAGGTCGGCTATACCTATTACAATAAAATATATAACTATTAGGCTCAATCCTCCAATCGATCAAAATCAAGTTAGATAAGACTTAGATATGACCCAAATCATCAACCACAAACTTGCTTGAGTGAGATCCAAGAAGCATCAATTAGATAAACATGTTACTTCATCAGGTTGGTTAGGACCTAAATGTAGAAACACCAACACTCTACCCAAAATAAAAAATTGGATCACATCCAACGATGCAGTCCATTATAAATATCACTAAACGATCCAAGAACACCAACAAGTAGCATGAATAACATTTAGAACACTCACATTGTTTCATCTCTATCTCTTATCAAGAGGAACACCAATTACCAAACTCTATCATAACAAAAGATAGCTTTCCATACACTGAATCATGAACAACACTAGCTGCAAACACGATGATAAGGCACCATGAAACCACTAGGTTTGCAATATCTAAAAATCAAATCAAAGATGTACCGATCAAAATACTCAAGTTTTGTACACATGAACACTACAATAGTAGCAACCAACAACATGATCAAACCATACTCAATCTGTCATCTCAACATTTTTTAACCTCTATAGACAAACTACATATACCATAGAACAACACCTTATGATCACAATGTTGAAAATATATTACATGCAAGGTGACTGACAGGGGGGGGGGGGGGGGAANGGGGGGGTGAATCAGGAACCAATAAAACTTAATCTTCTTTATTCTCAATTAGATTATCTAATCTGATTTGTATGGATAGAACTGAAATGAAAGAATCACACATAAAACTGTATTTGGTTACCCATAAACCTTCCAAATAGATAGTAAAACTGGTGTGGGGATGGTACCCACAAGATTTAGTACTACAGTATAAATTTAGCTTGTTAGAGCTTACAATGACTACTTTTGATGGCCTGCCCTGTTAGGAGCAATAAGGACTATTAAGTCCACCTTTTTAAAGGATTTGATACAATACAAAAAGTAATTCAACACTATTAAGAGATTTACAAAGGACTATTAGGTCCACCTTGTTAAAGGATTTTGCTGATCCACCTGTTAGAATGAACCAGTAGATGATCTGCTTTGGTAACTCTAATTTTTTGAATGAGATCCTTTTGAATATAACTGATCACCTAACTGTGATAGACGAGTCTCTGCTCTTATTTATACTTCTACAATATTCTAATCAATATGCCATATCATATTCACATATATACTTCTCATACATACTCTTTTCATACATACTCTTTTTATTCATATTTGGATAAACAAAATATCTTATATATATAATATTATCAAAAAAAAGTAGCTTCATAGGTCGGCTTCCATTAGACATGATGATATTAAACAATATATGCAAAGTTGGCTTCCAATACTATCACTTAGGTCCAGAAGTCTACTCGGGTGACAAACTAATACTCGGGCAATGCTGATCACTCAGGTCACACTGATCACTCAGGCGATGCTGAATAACTCAGGCAATACTGATCACTCGGGTCACACTAGTCACTCGGGAAATACTGATCACTCGGTTCACATTGATCACTTGGGAAATACAAAATGACTAAGTATTTTAACACTAATTGACAACATTTCTTTCCATAAGGTCTACAATCTCCTCCTTTGGCATTAGTGACAAAAACACTTATCATTGTACTCTAAATCTGATAAGTCAAAACTCCTCCTTACTATCTACTAGAGTTTTGATACTTGTTCTACTGCTCGGGTCCAATTGAATCTATTTTTTTATTTTTCAAAATTGTTGTTGTAATGTATATTTTCTTCTCTATATATCTTCTTCTCTGCTCAACTAAACATATATTTCCTTAGGTATATATAATGACCTTTTCCCCCTTGTTTTTGACAAAAATGCCAAACAATATCTACAATGTAATTCCAAAGTAGGATAGGAAATCACAATGTACGTTCAAAATTTGAGATAGAGTGTTGTCCCAATTTTCCTGTAGCACCTTCATGATGTGCAATTCAATTTTTAGCTTGGCTGACAACTCTATCATTAGTTCTGCAACTAAGAAGTTATTGTCATGGATGAGAGTCCTGGCATGTGTGATGCATTTTTGCATAGCATCCATGTGAGGTAGGAGTTGGCTCTGTATGGCTGAAAGAGACTCCCTAGTCCTTGCTTCTTCTCTTAGTAACTCAACCTGTAGATTGGTCAGATATTTGATCTTTAGATGGTGTGCTGAGCCTGTGCTCAGATCAAGTGCTAACTTCTTTTCACTTTCCTTCAGATCTACATCAATCTTTGCTAACTTATTCTTGATCTCCATAGTAAAGTTAGAGGTATCACTCAAATTTACAAACAATTCTACTACATTGGTCATAGTGGATTCTAGAGTGCTAATAACATTAGTTAGTTGCACCTGATCAATTGAAATCTTCTTTGCAATATTCTCTAGAACCTTGTTTTCAAATTTTCTCTCTGCTTTCTCAACCAGTTTCTCTTGACCATTCATGTCCTCATTGAACTTATGGACTAAGTCAACAAGTTGATCCATAATGGATTCATTCTCATTGACCCCAATCTGTAGTGTCTCCATGAATATTCCTTTTACATCTTCAAGTACTTTGTTCCTCTTTTTCTCTTCTTGGAGCTTCTTTTGGATTTCCCTTTTCTTCCACAGTTCTCCAAGTATATCCATTTTCTCTACTGATAAGTTGGAAAGATCCCAATTTGGAATCACAATGTCCTTTTCCAGATCAATCTCATCAGTATTAACTTTCTTTTCTTTACCTTTGATCTTGGGATTAGGTGAAGGAACAATTTCCTTACCTTTTCCACCCTTAACTTGTTTCTCAATATTCAATTAGATTAGATCATTGATCTTTACTGCATCAATTGTTGAATCAAGGTTAACTAAAGAATCAATACTTGCTAAATTTACCTTTTCCATCTATGACTCGATTGTGCTTGGCCCAGCAGTAGGTGGATCATGTTGCTCCATCCCTACTATTTCTGATGTTGATTCTGTAACCTTGTCCTTGGTTGGAGATAGTATGTTGTGGATAGGAGATTGGGGTAATAATGCCATTACTTCCACTACAATCTGCTTAGCATTAGACTCTTAAATTGTCTTTACCTTAGGTAATTAATCATTGGTCTATTCAAGAGGATCTATGCTTGGTACTTCTGCCTTATCATCTTCCATGACTTCAAATATGGATTTCCACACTATTGTGGCAGACTTCACAACATCTTCTATCCTTTTGTTCAATATTTGGAAAGTCCTGAATCTAGGAGTATGATTGTTTTCATATTTTTTCATTGCCTCTTTTAACTCTTTGTTCTTCATAGTAGGCATGACATCCTTTAGGGTTTGTTCCCTTATATATTTTTCAGTTTTGACTACATTCAACCAGGGAATAGATACTGCCTTGAACAAATCTTCTGTCATATGAATCTTCAACTCGGAGGGGTCATATTTCCACTTTGCCATTTTCTCCACAACTACTTCCTCTATCTTCTTCTAGTCTTCCTTAGTCCTTGAAGCATAATTTAATGACTTTAAAGAACCCATACCACTGCCTCCTTTCAGATCTTCAATCTTCTGGTCAAGTGTAGGTACTGGTTTCTTGAAGACAATTGTTTCAACTTCTTCATCTTCATCCTCATCTTCATCTTTTCCCAATACAAGTCTCCTCCTTGATCTTCTTGGTTTTCCTATAGTGAAGATAGGTGTAGTGGCATTAGGTGTTTTCTTGAGAGATGGACTCTTCTTCTTCTTCTCCTTCTTCTTAGGAGGTTCAAATTCCACCTCTTCTTCTTCTTTCTTAGATTCATTATCCTCTATCTTAACTGTATCATCTTTAATTTTAGTGATAGAAGGAGAGTTGAAGGTCTTGCCATATTTCTTTCCAAACTTTTCTAACCTCTTCTTTCCTCTCTTTAGAATCTTAGGAATCTCTATCTCTATAGATATCCCACTCTTTTCTTCTTCATAGGTACCAAAGTATGGTGCCTTGGGATTTGTAGGTTCATTTACAAGAGCTTCAATGATGTTCTTGGATTTATCTATATTAACCTCATAAGCAGGAGGTTTTACCCATGCAACCCTAGGTTTTACAGCTTGTATGTAAACCTTATCACAATCAACTAGAAAACAAATTTCATCCTTGTAATTTTCAACTAGTTGTTTAGGAATCCTGTATCTTCTCTGCATTTTCTGTCTGAAGTTCTTAAAGTATCCATCCATGATATTCTCATAATTATCTCCTAACTCATCTATGAATTCATTTATCTGATGAATTATGGGTCTATCCTTCTTCCATGCTAGTATCCCTTTAGAAGGAAATAACTTTTGAACATAAAAGAATATGCATACTAGGAGAGAGCCAAACTTATATGGATTTGTTTTAGATGCCCAAATGATTTCCTTATTCTTGATTAGCTAAATGAGCTGCAACTTGGCTAGGTCAAATTCTTGATTGTTTTTCACCACCTTGTAGGCTAAGTCCATAGCTCCACAAGGTACACTATTAGGTTTGTTGGAACTGTATATCTTGTGAGCTATCACATGAATCCCAAATTTCAATTCCATGTTAGTAACTCCATTTAGTCTCATGCCTCTACCATCCCACTCGGAAAGAGTTAACTCATCTATCTTGTCTTTTGTTAGGGTCTTGGTAGCTTTAGCTTTGTAAAGCATGGGATATCTTGTTACTCGATGTATCATAGTCTTTGTGATCTTTATAGGTTGTTCCAACCATAGCTACATATCATGAACGCGGCTGAGAATGAATCTAATCCATTTGGTTTGGAAATTCTTTGGAATGTGCAAGATGTGGGTTAAACCTTTAACCTCTAAATTCTTATGCTCAGGCTTCAGATTCCTGCCTATGCATAATTTATCATATACTAAATTCATCTCAAATTTTCCAAGCTCCTAGATGTTGCAGTGATAGAAGCTTCAAATTTCATTCACCAATAATACCCTAAGAGGAATTAAGGAATGAGCTCCCATCTAGTCTACATCTTCCACAACTATCAGATAAAGCTTGAACTCAGGAGGGTTACACACAATATTTCTTACCAACATTCTTGAACCTTTCTTAACTTTCTACTTTGCTTTCAAACACGAGTTCACTCTGAATTGCTAAGTTCTCTGAATTGCTCTGAAAATTGAAATCTTTGTGAACAGTAACCTTTCCAATTCATCATTTATAAGAGTTATTACCATTAGAGTATTGCATTAAATGTTTCATAAATAATAGCTGGCATAGCTCGGGTAGTTCTCCCAGGCTTACTTGGAAGCTTGGAGAAAATTGATTTCCCAATTCTTATACAACCCAACTCAGCACGATTAATCTAGAGTAGCTCGGGTGTAACTGAGATCTTGACTCAGTTAAGACCATAATCTGTCCTAATGCATCAATATATGGATTTGGACTGTTATCATATCTAGAACTAATATATGATGGCTTGAATACATATTTCTAGTCATTTTCTTGTATCTCTATTATGTGATGGTAGATCCACCCAACTCACTATCTTGGGTGCCATTATATCCTTCATTATTTTGATCTGAATTTTCAGAGGATTTTATTACCCATTGCTTACTGATTTCTGATTTCTAAGACCTTTGCTTTGCCTTTCTCAAAACCAGTATCCACTTTTCTCTGTTCATACAATTTCTGCTTAGATGAATGAGTTGTTTACACACATAACATCTCTTAGTAGGATTTCCTTTTCTAAGGTGAGTCTTTATACAATTTGCACCAATGTGTCCATATTCTCCATAGTGACAACATCTATACCATGTGTTGTAATCCCAAACAAAAATTGCTTTGGCCAATTGTTCAGCAGGGTTCCATTTCTTAGTTTTGCACTCGGAAGATCTAAGACCTTGTTTTTTACATTTGAAACATTTTCCTTCAAACTTAGGTTTCTCAGTGCATTCACTTGCTCTATGTCCATGTTTGTTGCAATTGTAGCATTTTCCAATAAAATTTGATTTTCCATTGCTCCAACATTTATTTGATGTTTGCCCTAACTTTCCATAGTGGTTACAAGTAGGCTTCATGTTCTTTTGGGCTCCTTGCTTTGAGGATTCACCTTGTTTAGTATAACCTAGACTAGTCTGTCCATGATGTCTAACTTCTGTTAACTAATCTGTACTACCTTGTGATTCATTAGAATTTCATTGGTTTTCTTTTTAGTGTTGAGATCATTCTGCAGTCTTTCATTTTCTGTTCTCAGGTTGACAACTTCTTGATTTGCATTGTTGAGTTGATTTGCCAAATATGCTTTCTAGAGTGACAAGTGATGGATTTCATTTTCTTTTTCTTCTAACCTTGTACTCAGAAATCTTTTTTCTTCTTGTGCCAAATTTCTGTTATCTTCTACTTTATTCTTTTGTTCTATGACTTCACTCAATCTGACTGAATGAACTTCTTGTTCTCTTTTAAACTTTCTGACTTCTTCATGTAAATTGAGATTCTTTGCAAGCAAGTCTTCAATGGCTGCATCAACTTCTTCAAAACTTCTGTCTTTGCAAAATTCTTCAATTTTTTCTTCTATGTAATTCCTGTCATTCATTTGTGCTGCTAAATCTTTTCTTTTCTTCAGGGAAAGAGAGAGCTTCTCCTTGAGTTTTTTGATCTGATCCATGGCCATTTGTAAATCTATCTTTTCATTCTCAATGGATTTCTCCAGTCTGTATACTTCCATTGTCTTTGATCTTTGCTCAAGCTGTTAAACTTATGTTAGGGAACCTTTAGCTCTGATAGCAATTGTTGGAAATATATTACATGCAAGGCAACTGAGAGGGGGTGGGGGGGGTTGAATCAGGAACCAATAAAACTTAATCTTCTTTATTCTCAATTAGATTATCTAATCTTATTTGTATGCATAGAACTAAAATGAAAGAATCATACACAATACATAACACTGTATTTGGTTACCCAGAAACCTTCCAAATAGAGAGTAAAAGTGGGGTGGGGATGGTACCCACAAGATTTAGTACTGTAGTATAAATTTATCCTATTATAGCTTACAATGACCACTTCTGATGGCCTATCCTGTTAGGAGAAATAAGGACTGTTAAGTCCACCTTGTTAAAGGATTTGATACAATAAAAAAAAGTAATGTAACTCTGTTAAGAGATTTACAAAGGACTGTTAGGTCCACCTTGTTAAAGGATTTTTCTGATCCACCTGTTAGAATGAACCAATAGATGATCTACTTTGGCAACTCTGATTTGCTGAATGAGATCCTTTTGAATATAACTGACCACTTGACTATGATAGATGAGTCTTTGCTATTCTTTATACTTCTGCAATCTTCTAATCAATATGCCATATCATATTCGCATATATACTTCTCATACATACTCTTTTTATTCATATTTGGATAAACAAAATGTGTTATATATATATATATATCTTATCCAAAAACAAATAGTTTCATAGGTCGGCTTCCATTACACATAATGATATTAAACAATATATGCAAAGTCGGCTTCCAATACTGTCACTCGGGTCTAGAATTCTACTCAGGTGAAAAATTAATACTTGGCCAATGCTGATCACTTGGGTCACATTGATCACTCGGGCGATGTTGAATAACTCAGGCAATACTGATCACTCGGGTCACACTGGTCACTCGGGAAATACAGATCACTCAGGTCACATTGATCACTTGAGAAATACAAAATGACTAAGTGTTTTTACACTAATTGACAACATGTCTTTCCATAAGGTCTACACGCAACTCTATATCTTCAATACAACACCTGAACAACTAAAAAAATCTTCACCAAACATACTAAACACACTGTTTGAAAGAGTAACCGTTATGTTGACATCAATGACAAAACATTAATGTCAATACTCCCAAAAAACCAAACTCTGACATGTTCAACAATCATCCATAGAATCCTAGATCCTGTAGTTCAAGTGCTTCTAGCCAAGGAGAAAAGGAATCAAAAGGTACAAAGTTAGAAAAAGGAAAAGAAAAGGAAACACATTATTAAAAGATGGACACCTTAATAAAATAATTTGAAAATAAATGAAAAATTCATCACAAGGGGATAGGAGAATATTCTTTATCCATGGAAAATTTACCAAGTTCCCCTAAGTCATGTGTCAAACCCTCTACTTTAAAAGAATAAATACCTCCACAAAAGTACAATGACAAATTTGTTAGGGCTAGTACAACATCAGGAGTAGAAGAAGACAATGAGATTCTAAAGTGGCTATACAAGGATGAAGAATATTCAAATGAAAGGGTTCAACATATTAGTATTCCCAGACATCAATATGGGAAAGGATTTCAAATAATGCAAAAGATGGGTTACTAAGGATTGAGTCCTCTTGGTAGGAGAAATGAAGGATTGTTAGAACCCATACAAACCACTTGGAGGTCTATTCAAGAGATAAATGGATTATGGTATCTTGAACAAGGACATACATAAAATTATTTCCCTCACATGCATGAACAAATCCTCAAGTTGATTTAACATAGTGATGAAGATTCATCCAATTGGGAATGAGATTCATTATCTGAAGATTCTTTCCAAGATAAAGAGGTTGATGTGATCCACTCTTATACACCTATATCAAAGGAAGCATAAAATTTGAGTCCATAATTGGTAAGAGATCCATACATACCTACATTCTCAGAGGGACTAAGCTCTATCTTTACTTTACAAGAGTTAGACCCACAATATGTTCAAGACTATTTTATTGAGGAATAAATAGATCCAAACTATATGGGCCAGCTTGAGGAAACTAGCATAACTGAACTTGACGATACAACATATGAACCAAATTATAATGAATTTAGGACCTTAACCCCAATGGACCTAAACCCAACTAATGATTCCCTATCCTAAAACCATCCCTAACTCATTGATTGGGATCAAACTGAGCCAAACAAAATAGACACCTTGCAAGATGACTACTCCATTTCCAAGTACCTCAATGTCATTGAACTGTCTTCCACCAAAGGATTATATCAAGAGTCAGCAATGGGGGGAAGTGTCAAGTTTCTTAGTCACAAAAAATAAATCAAAGATCTAGTGGTAAAAACCACCATGTGGAAATACTAGATCAAGAAAAAGTAAAAATTAAAGATGTATCATGTTGGCTCTTTTTCTTGCAATCCTTAATCCTAAAAGAGAAAATGGGAACCAGACCTAGGGATCTTCATCTAATTCACAAAATTTGCATCATCAAGAAATTGAGGACATGAAAAGCCAACATTGACAAGGCATACAAGCCTTCTTCACTTTGAGTTTGACACACTCAGGAGGGTTTTCCTAATAACATAGATCTTCATATATAATAAACCTCTTGTGAAACAACACTATGCAAGCATGCAACTATGGATAATTCTTAGACTTGTAGGTAATGGGAATTTAAAACTCTACCAATCTTATGCAAGCTCCCACCTACGTTAAGTGTGCTAAGAACTAGATTAGACCATTCCTACACTAATCAACATAAAACTAAAATGATCTGAATATGATTTGAGATTGCTTCTAAAAATACTCATATCCATAAACCACTACCTTATCGATTAGGCTATCAGAGTCAAATATATAACCATAATAGAAATCCACATGAACAACAAGCTTAACCAACCATCTTTCAATATGTTACTACCTTGCACCAACAAACTTACTTATATCATCACAAAGATCTACTTATGAAATCCAATTCAGTATTCAAACTTACTAATACTTTCTCCTGAATGTGCTACAACGCCTTGGGTTGTACCCAATACCTGGACATTTTCATTGACATTAGTGGAATGAAGCTTAAAATTAGATCCAGACATGCCTTCAACAACTGTAGTAGTATTATTTTCCAAATTAGTGTGAGTGGAATAATTTAAGAAAGAAATCTTCCTTTTCATTTTAGCAGTACTAGTTTCTAATTCTACTCTTTCCATTTGCTTAGGAATACCATCCTTGGATTTCCTTGCTCTCTCTAATTCCATATCAAGTGAGAAAAGATTCTGAGATACTCCTTCATTTTTAGGTTCAGAAATAATTATGCTAGTAACTTTCTATTTTCCCTTATCAACAACTGTCTGGTTTGCATTGGTTGTTGGTGGGTCTTGTAGAGAAACTCGAACCTTAAGAGGCTTCTGAATTTCATAAGTAAGAATCTTCCACAATACAAGGCCCTCATCCTTGAGATCATTTTTCTTCAAAAAATGTTCTCTCTTGGAATTCTTTCCTCATGGCTCTTACATCACTAAAAAGTTCCTTATTCAAACCCTTGAATCCCTCTTTCAAACCCCGATTTTCCATTTTTAATTGGGAAATCTTTTTCTTCAATCTTTCTCTTTTAATAATGGAATTTATAATATTTTCCTCTCTATCCTTCTCATTTATTTTCTTGAGAAGCATTTATTTCTTCAATTCCCTTTTTAAAAGATCAATATCCCCAAAAAATTCTTCTATATCAGAACTTGAGGAATCATGTAAATTTATCAAATCATCCTCTCTTTGGTCCTCAACTCGTTTATAAGGGGTACCCACTAGACTTGAAGAAGAATTCCCCATGTTTGGGGACCTAGCAGGTTCAGAATCCCCACTTCTATCCTTTTTTTTCACCCTTGTATTGGGCTTGGGTTACTCCTTTTTCTATGGTATACTCTCTTGTATAGAAGTATTATACAAATTATCAAAGTAACCCATACTACTAGATTCAGAACTCAAGGAAGAAGTAGTACTTTTCTCTAGGATAGTACCTAAGTGTTGACTTGGACCTTCAGACCTAGGTTTCCAAGAAGAAGCATTATTAGGTTCTCCCTTCTTGGATCAATTCCTTCTGGGAGCTTTAGGGAGCTCACCCTCTAACATAGCTTCATGGTGTTTCTTCATGTATGCCCTTGTGTTTCTCATCCTAACCAAAATGAAATCCCCACAAAAACTTGATTTGCTAATGTTTCTCTTAGAAACACTAAAACCAGTAACTCAAAGTCGCCACCCAAACCTTGTTGGGAAAAGATATGACACTTCACTTTGAAAATATTAACAAAGTATAATCCAATGAGATAAAAACATACAACTATGATTTTAAAACTGGATTTCAAAATTTTAACATGTATAAAACAAGAGTTTCAAAGAAAACCTTTTAAATTGCACACTTTCCTTGAAGTCCCTAGTAGATTTGCCAATCTATTGGCACTTTTGTTGCAGAATCTGGTACATCATCAATGCTTGAATATATGCGACCCAATTTCTGATTGTATCAAGTAAAATTCCAACTAACAAGGATTAAATCCTCTTATACTTCAAGCTCCATAGACCTAGGTAGGTGTACCTAATTTGGTTCATTGTTCCTCAGCAAAACCATATTCAATATGCAGATATGAAAACTATAAAATAAAGTTTGATTATTTTCAATGTTGTCATTCAACCCTAACCATGACCAGTGTCAAATCCTAGGTTACAAAGTCAATATGAATTCTTTTCCACCACACTAGATTACTGAAAACCAATTGAAATGCAAGAAAGATCAAGATGCCTTACAACTCACTTTATATAACTAAATCCCCAATTTATTAAATTTACATGTAATCTTTAAACCCCCTGAAACTTGTTCTTAGGAATTACACTCCCCTTAGAAATAACCTTAAAATAGATTTCATAATTTGCCTTACAAATTCATGAACTCATACAAATTAAAAGAATACACATGAAGACAATTAAAAATCAAGAAGGGACTCCAATTATATATTCATTAATCAATATTACTTCAATACATTCAGTATTTTCTCAGTATACTAAAACTCAAATACAAAATTCTAGATCAGAACTTGCAATTTACTGTTGACTGATCATTAATTGACCGACTAATAAGGGATTTCAAAAAAAATTTCAAACAAATGCATGTGGCTGGTGATAATTCATGCTTCGCAAATTTTCCAGTAATCCTCCCTACCTGCTCCAAGCTGGGAGGTTGTAAGAAATAAGTTGAGTATGTCCATAAAAGTTGTGCCCCAATCTGGTGAGATAGGTGTTAGAACCTCCAAGAAATTGCAAATTGGTGGGTGTGGAATCGAGTCTTGTTCACCTTGCTGATGTATTCCATGTGTAGTACAGTGGGAAAAGAAATTTCAAGAGATGTTTTATCATGGCTTGCCACGGTCACAAGATATATATATTTTGAAACATTGATTTGGAAACCTCCAAGCAAATGTAGGTGGCGGGTGTAAACTGTAGTTTCTTGGACTTTGCCTATGTCCTCCTAGCTCATGTGAAGCATGTAAATATGTGAAACAAAGTGGGAACATCCATCAAAGGGGTGCGTAAGGTCTTAAATCACTATGATTTGAAAATGTAGAAGCAAATACAAGGCACACAAGCTATTTGATGTTGTTTTCCTCTATATGTGGTCGCATGGACAACAATGGTTGCATGATGTATAGGAAATGTGTTTTTTCAAAATGTTTTGAAATATTTTCAGAGGTAAATGCAATAGGCATGTGTAATTCCTGATTCAACAGCCTTTTCAAGTGCTCTCCTTGCCTGCACCAAGCTCAATAACTTTCAAAATAGAGTACAAACATCTTTCAAATCTACGCAGGGTTTGAGTGTGGTTTCTTTGAAACCTTAGAAGCTTTGAACAGAATGTTGACATCCATTGTGCCCCACACCTTTTTGGTGTATAATTTTGGTTTTCAAGAAAGAGAAATTTAGCTAGTGTGCAGGCGACAATCTTGTTGAGAAGGCTATAGAGCATTACCTACATGCATATTGGGATGAAATTTTGAAGTGTTTTTATATGAAAACTCTTAGCATGTATAATGAATAAGAGCAAGAAGGCTTTTGGAAACAGTACAACTTGGAGGATCTTGTGGGACTCATGGAGGATAAAATATATTTTGTGGGCTCATGCCCAGGTTGCAAGAAACCTCATATGGACACAAATCCCAAGGGGAAATTGAATGACATACATGATCCCACGATCCATAAGATTCTCATTGGTTACCATTATAAGATCACACCTGATCGACATGTGGCAGAGGCATAGGGAAGAATGTTTTAAAATCTATGAGGCCTTTATCCCATATTTATGGTGAGAGTAAGTTTCAAAGCATTTTTATATGAAAGCGCATGCATTGTAATATGAAGAAAAGAAAAGGGCTTCTGGTGATTGTGCCCAGTGGGAAGGAGTGATGACATGTGGCTAGTAAGATGATTTTGTGGGCCTGTGCCCAGATGGAGTGTGAGGTGGAATGTGATGTGACATATTCATGGAGAAGGATCTCAGATGGACCTAAATCTTAAGGAAAGATCAAATGATAGTTGTGATGCCTTGAACCAAAAGTTGTTTGGAGGATACCATCGCGGGATCATGCCTAATCGACACGTAGCAGGCTGAAATATGGAGGTAGGATTAGATGAGATGCCCAATGGTGTTTAGGTGGATGTTAGACCAATCAGGGTGTGACATGTGGCAAGATGGTGGAAGGATCAATAAAATGCAAAATAATAAAGCTGGGTGCAGATTTATGACTATAGATTTATTTTTATATCTTTAAAGTCTGCATAGGTATAGCAAAAAGTGAACAAGTATTGTTGAAATATTATTATTTCAAACGTAATAAATGTGCATTTAGGGGAAGATTTTCCAGATTTTAGGGTGCAAAGCAAAGAAGCAAATGAATCAAGTTTTTCGAGAGGATGCATGAAAATCAAATCAGATTTTGGTCTTTTGAAGAGGGGAAGATATTTTAGAGAATTAGATGTTTTTGAGGGAGGAGACAGGTGTCATTCTGTGATCATTTTTAGGTTTCTTCTCCTTCTATATCTTCTTTTCTTCTTCATTTTGGAGATGTTCTAGTTTTTTGGGGTCCAAGGGGTTCCAAATTTTAGGTTCTAGTTCTAAAAATTATTCTTCAGTTCCATTGTAAATAATGTCTTCTTAGTTGTAGGTCGCAGATGTAGTATGTTATTGTAATAGTTTTCTTTTATGAACAATGGTAAACCAGTTAGTGTAGGTTAATTGATGTTATCATGGAGCTATCTCCATTTTAATGCATTTAGAATCTTTGAATTAAAGGTATCAGGTGTTCTCAATTCATCTCTACATCTCTTTGTGGTTCTGTTGTTCCACCATTGATCTATTTCTAGGAAAGGGCTAAGTTTATTTGTCTGAAACAAGAATGGTCTCAAGTGACCGTGTTCAGATTTATACAAGTTTGAATATTAAGGATATTGGAATTTGTTTTCACATATGTTGTGTGTTTTGTAATACATGTTCGTGGGCTTCTTTTAAGGGAAGAGTTAAATTATGACAAGAAGTATTAGTAAGTCTAAATACTGAATTGGATTTCATAAGTAGAGATTTGTGATGATATAAGTAGATTTGTTGGTGAAAGGAAGTAACATATTGAAATTTGGTTGGTTGAGATTGTTGTTCATGTGGATTTCTATTATGGTTATATGTTTGACTCGGATAGCCCAATGGATAAGGAACTCATTTATGGATATGATGTATTTTTAGAAGAAATCTTAAATCATATTCAAATCATTTTACTTTTATGTTGATTAGGGTAGCACTGGTCTGATCTAGTTCTCAACACACTTAGTGTAGGTGAGAGCTTGCATAAGATTAGTAGAGTTTTAAATGCCCATTACCTACAAGTCTGAGAATTATCTACAGTTGCATGTATGCATAGTGTTTTTTAGCAAGAGGTTTATTATATATGAAGATCTATGTTATTATGAAAACCCTCCTGAGTGTGTGGAAATCAAAAAGAAGAAGGCTTGTATGCCTTGTCAATGTTGTCTTTTCCTGTCCTCAATTTTTTGATGATGCATATTGTGTGAATTATATGAAGATCCCTAGGTATGGTTCCCATTTTCTCTTTTAGGATTGAGGGTTGCAAGAAAAAGAACCGACATAAATGGTGACTCTGCTGGGGACTTATCTTAAATTCATGGTGAGAATTAGTCAAGGTGTCTAGAATATGAAAATTTTATTTCAGATCTGTGTAATGTAAGCCTAGAAGTGATTTTATTGCAGCAAATGTAAAGAAGATTGTGTGGCTTTGCTGGTTGGAGTAAACCCAGAAATGAATATATGTTGCAAATGGATTTTGTTGTTTGAAGTTTTTCCTCTGCAAGGAGGTGGTGAATCTGAGTGAAAAGAACCTGATGAAGCTATCAAGAAAGCTCCAAATCTACCATGTTTCTAGTTAAAGAGAAATAAGAGCAGTAGTTGCAATTTCTTTCTAGGTAATCCTCATGTTTCTATGAGAAAGAAAAGTTCCTTATTGAGTGAAGTAGCACTAAGAAAAGGAAATAGTGGTGATAAATTGAAATACTTCTTAGTTATTTAGTTTATTCTTTATACTTTTGAGAAGTATGTTTATATTTTATATTCATAACTCATTTTGAAGATAACTTAGTCTTTATTGTAAGAGGTCATGAATCTTGTAGTCTTAAGATCTCTTTTTATTAAGAAAATGTTTGTAATAACATGAATGTCATGATGTATGAGTCACTTGTGCACCCCAACATGGTTCCAAGTGTAGTCATGAGTTCAAGTTAGCCTCAACCCTCTAATTTGAAGGGGGGTTTAAAAATTGAGATATATGTGGCTATAAATTTTAGCAGTATCCCTGGTTACCCAAATCCTATTCCACTAGAGATCATAAAACAATTGCCTAGATTTAGTGGTATGAAAGAGGAATCAACAGAGAAGCAATATCTGAACAAATTCATTGAGTTGATTGAGAACCATGATGTTAATCATGAGGATATTATTATGAGATTGTTTGCATAATCTTTAATGGGTGATGTGAGAGAATGGTTCTTATTTCTGTCACCATAGTCAATTAGCTCATGGAAAGAATTTGAATCAATATTCAATGAATAGTTTGGAGAATGGGTTAGTGAATATGGCTTGATCACTGATTTTTTTTTACATTCATATTGGAGATGAAGAGCTAGTATCTACTTTTAATTTCAAATTTATGAGAAAAGTGAATAAAATCCCTGAGAAGTGTAGACCCCAGGATGCAATGGATTTGATTGTGTACTTGGAAGCATTTGATAAGAAAATGAGTTACAAGCTGACAGAAAAAGAGCCTCAGAGTTTACATCAGGCATATCAAATGGCAATAGACATTGAAGGAATGATGAAGTTTTTCTTCATGAAATTTCATCAGTTTGAAAATATAGTTTCTCATGAGGCTGCATATGGGGTTGAATGTAGAGGTTTAGAGGTTCCAAGGAATTTTTAGAATTTTGGTGAATTTTATGCCCCAACTAGTGCACAACTGACTAATATAAGTTAGATTGAGCTGTTGGAAATATATTGAGTCAATGTGACTGAGAAGGGGGGTGGGGGGGGGTGGGGGGGGGGGGTGAATCAAGAACCAATAAAACTTAATCCTTTTAATCCAATATTAGATTATCTAATTTGATTGCATGCATGAAATGAAAATAAATAAAACATCCACAATGTTTGACACAATATTTGGCTACCCAGAAACCTTCCAAATAGAAAGTAAAACTGGGGTGGGGATGGTACCCGCAAGATTTATAAATGAAATATAAATTTAGCCTATTAAAGCTTACAATTGACCACTTCTGATGGCTTTCCCTATTAGGAGCAATAAGTATTGTTAGGTCCACCTTGTGAAAGGATTTGATACAATACAATCAAGTAATGCAACTTTGTTATGAGATTTATAAAGGACTGTTAGGTCCACCTTGTTAGAGGATTTTTTTGATGCACCTGTTAAGATGAACCAGTAGATGATCTTCAATGAAACTCTGATTTTCTGAATAAGATCCAATGATGTAAAATAATCACCTGACTATGATGGATGAGTCTCTATTGTTCCTTATACTGTTTTATCCTCTTAAACAAACTGCTTCTTCATATTAACATATATATATTTTGGATAAACAAAATACTTTATATTTATACCATATCCAAACCAAATGCAACTGTAAGTCAGCTTCCATAAGAAAAATTAATATCAAACAATATAAGCTAGGTCGGCCCAAAAATGTCACTCGGGTCAAGTAATCCATTCTGGCAATACACTGGCACTCTAGCATTATGCTATCACTCGGGAAACATACTACACTCTATCACTTGGGATAATCTATGTACTTGGGATACTTTGATCACTCAGGTAATATTGATTACCACTATTTTTTTATCGACACTGCCACTGCTCGGGTTACATAGTAATTTCTCGGGTTACACTACTGGCTTGGTCAACACTATGATGACTAAATGTTTTAGAACTAATTGAAAATATGTCTTACCATAAGGTCATCAATCTCCCCCTTTGGCATTAGTGACCAAAAACACTTATCATGTTCAAAAAATGCTCAGAGTCAAAACTCCCCCTTACCATATGCTTGGGTACTTGCTTGGGTTTTGACACTATCTCTGTGACTCGGTTACAACTGAATTTTTTTATTTTATTTTTCAAAGTGATTTTTGTAACACATATATATATCAGTCCTCTTCTAACCTTTTGTACATGTATTTCCTATATACATTTCCCCCTTATTTTTGACACAAGTGCCAAAATATATCTATATGGTAATACCAAAATAGGATAGGAAATCACTGTGTACCTTTAAAATATGAGACAAAGTATTGTCCCAATTATCCTACAACACCTTCAAGATGTGTAAGTCTATCTATAACTCTACTGATAACTCCATCATAGTTTCTGCAACTGAAAAATTGTTGTCATGAATAAGAGTCTTAGCATGAGCTATATGATTCTACATTACATCCATGTGTGGAAGGAGTTGGCTCTGTATGGCTGTGAAATATTCTCTTGTCCTTTCTTCTTCCCTTAGTAATTTAGCCTACATGTTTGTTAGATACTTAATCTTCACAAAATGTGTTGAACTTGAACTCGGGTTAAGTGCTAACTGATTTGCACTTTCCTTCAGATCTATATCAACCTTTGTTATATTTTTCTTGATTTCCATTGTGATATTTGAAGTATCACTTAGATTTATAAATAATGAAGAAAAATTATTTAATGTAGTCTCTAGATAGATAATGAGAGAATTTAGCTTGACTTGATCAATTGCAATCTTGCTTGCAACATTCTCTAGGACTTTGTTCTCAAACTTTCTTTCTTCCTTCTGTAGTAGTTTTTCTTGACCATTTAAATCTTTATTAAACTTATAGACTATGTCTACAAGTTGGTCCATAATTGAATCACTCTCATTTACTTTTACTTCTAGTGCATCTAGGAATATACCTTTTATGTCTTCTAGCACTCTATTTCTCTTCTTCTCTGGTTGGAGCTTCTACTGTGTGGCTCTTTTCTTCCATAGCTCCCCTAGTGTGTCCATTTTCTCTACTGAAAGATTGGATAGATCTCAAATTGAAATCACAATGTCTTTCTCAAGATCAATATCATCAGTTATTGTGTCTTTTTCTTTTCTACTGTCCTTAGGATTGGGTGAAGGAACAATTTCCTTATCTTTTTTACTATCATCTACTTACTTTCCTTCCTCTGTTTTCTCCCCAGTGTTTAGTTGGAATAGGTCATTGATATTTGTAGCACCAAATATAGGGTTTGAATCAAATGTAGCATCTTTTCTCACTGAAGGAATGTCCACATTTACCTTCTGTGACTCAGTTAGGCTTGGCCCTATAGTAGGTGGAGCCTGGTGCTTAGTTCCTACTAGTCCTGATGTTGATTTAGTAGACTTGTCTTTTCTCGGAGATAGGATGACATGAATAGGTGATTGTAGTAGAGATGCCATTAACTCTACTTCTATCTTCTCTGCATTGGATTCTTCAATGGATTCTACCTCAGGTAATTCTGCATCATCAGTATTTTCCTTGTGTTATGTACTCGGTACTTCAGTCTTGTCTTCTTCTTTGATTTCTAAGACTGTCTTCCATATGCTTGTAGCTACCTTCACCACATCCTCTATCTTCTTATTCAATACCTGAAAGGTCCTGAACCTTGGAGTGTGATTTCTTTCATACTTGGTCATTGCCTCTTTCACCTCTTTGTTTGTCATAGTAGGCATGATTTGCCTCAATGTATATTCTCTGATATCTTTTTCTGTTCAGAAAAGATTGGTCTAGGGAAAAAATATTCCCTTGAATAGGTCTTCAAGCATATGACTCTTCAAATTAGATGGATTATACTTCCATATAGTCATCTTCTCTACAACTACTTCCTCAATTTGCTTCTGTTCATCCTTCATTCTGGAGGCATAATTTAGAGATTTCAAAGAACTCATACCACTACCTTCTCTTAAGGCTTCAATTTTATTCTCAAAGGTAGGTGGGGGATTCATGAATGTGATTTCCTCTTCTTCATCTTCCTTAGGCAATATGAGTTTCCTTCTTGATCTCCTTGGTTTACTGGTAGTGACGACAAGGGTAGGGGCCTTAGGTGTTTTCTTGAGAATTAGCCTCTTTTTCTTCTTAGGAGGCTCTACTTCTACCTCTTCCTCTTCATTTTCAGATATATATTATCTTCTATCTTGATTTCATCTCCTTTTCTTACTGAGATAGAAGGATAAGTCTTTCCATACTTCTTTCCAAACCGTTCCAACCTTTTCTTTCCTCTTTTCAGAATTTTAGGAATCTCAATCTCTATTGAAATTCTACTTTTAGATTCTTTATATGTACCAAAGTAAGGTGCATTGGGGTCAACAAGATCATTCACAAGAGCTTCAATCATGTTCTTAGTCTCATCTATGTTAACCTCATATGCAAGAGGTTTCACCCATGCTACCCTAGGTCTGACTGCCTGAATATATACTTTTTCACAGTCAACTAGGAAACAAACATCATCCTTATGGTCTTCAACCAATTGTTTAGGAATTTTATACCTATTCTACATCTTTTTTCTTAATTCCTCAACATATGCATCCATGATGCTTTCAAAATTGTCTCCTAACTTAGCTTAAACTCATTTATCTAATATATTATGGGTCTGTCCTTCTTCCAAACAACTGTGCCTTTGGAAGGGAAAAACGTCTAAATGTAAAATAATATGCAAACCATAAGTGAACCAAACTTACATGGATTAGTATTTGATGCATGAATGATTTCCATGTTCTTGTTCAATTGGATGAGCTGCAACTTGACAAGGTCGAATGAGAGTTTGTTCTTGACCACCTTTTATGCCAAGTCCACAGCCTCACATGGTACACTATTAGGTCTGCTAGAGATGTAGATTTTGTGAGCAATAACATGAATCCCAAACTTCAATTCCATGTCAGTTACTCCATTAAGTCTCATGCCTTTGTCATCCCACTCGGCAAGAGTCTTCTCAGCTAGAGCATCTTGAGGTAGGGTTTTGGTAGGTTTGGAATTTTCCAACATACTATACCCTGTGATACGATGTATATTGTCTTTGAGATCTTCATAGTTTGCTCCAGCCATAGATGCATGTCATGAACATGATGCAAAATGAACCTAATCCACTTAACCTAGAAATTCTATGGCATATGCATGATGTGAGTTAAACCCTTGACTTCTAGATGTTTATGCTCTGGCTTTAGATTTCTGACATCACAGAGTTTATCATAAGCACTCTTCATTTCCAATGTTCCAAGCTATTTAATTGTGCAATGATATAAGGCTCGGATGTCATTAATTAATAATACCCTTGAAGGAATTAGGGAATGAGCTCCCATCAGGTCTATCTCTTCTACAACCGCTGGATGAAGCTTAAACTTAGGAGGATCATAGATTGCATTCTTGACCAACATCTTAGATCCTTTCTTAACCTTGCTACTGGATGTAGATGCCATTATGCTCGACGGTTTGATAAAACTTTGCAACTAAAAACTTTTGAATAGAAATTTGCTCTGAATCGCTTAAGGCACCGAATCACTTTGCAAAATGAAATATTTGTAAATAATAACACTTACAATTCATCTTTTATAAGAGAATTTACCATTGAGTTGTCATTAAATGCTCTATACATGGTAGTTGGCATAGCTCACTTGGCAAACACTATCTTCAATACCCTTAAAACCATACAACCTGACTTAACTCGTTTAAGCCTGTGTAACTCGGGTGTTACTGACATCTTGACTCATTTAGACCTACAATGTGTCCTAGTGCATAAATATGTTGATTTGGACTTACTATCATGTCTGGAACTGATGTAGGATGTCTTTTATGCATAGTTCTAGTAATCTCCTTGCATGTTTATTTAGAGATGGTAGATCCACCCAATTCACTACTTTGGGTGCCATTTGATCCTTCATTGTTTTGATATGAACTTTTAGGAGATTTCCTTACCCACTATTGATTCATTTGATTTTTGATTTCAGAAACTTTTGCTTTTTATTTCTCAAAATCAGTATCCACTATCTCTCTGTTCATGCAATTCTTTCTTAGATGACCGAGTTGTTTACATACACAACATCTCTTAGTAGGATTCATTTTTCTGAGGTGAGTCTTTACACAATTTGCACCAATATGCCCATATTCACCATAGTGGAAACATCTGCTCCATGTGTTGTAATCCCAACCAAAAATTGCTTTAGCTAGTTGTTCAACATGGTTCCATTTCTTAGTTCTGCATTCGGAGGATTTGTGACCTTGTTTGTTACAATTGAAACATTTTCCTTCAAACTTAGGTTTCTTAGTGCAATCACCTGCCCTATGTCCATGCTTTTTGCATCTATAGCATTTACCATTAAACTTTAATTTTCCATTGCTCCAACACTTGTTTGTTGTGTGCCCTAACTTGCCACAATGATTACAAGTAGGTCTGCGATTCTTTTGATTTCCTTGCTATGAGGATTCACCTTGTTTAGTATAACCTAATCCATTCTGTCCATGATATCTGAGTTGAGTTTTCTGTGTCAACTAATCCATGCTTCCTTGTGAATTCATCATATTCTCATTAGTCTATTTTTTAGTATTGATATCATTCTGCAGTCTTTCATTTTCTATTCTTAGATTGATAACTTCTTGATTTACATTATTGAGCTGGTTTATCATATCTACTTGCTGAAGTGACAAATGATGGATTTCATTTTCTTTTTCTTCTAATCTTGTACTCAACAATCTTTTATCTTCTTGTGCCATTTCTCTATCATTTTCTGCTTGACTCTTTTGTTCTACGACTTCACATATTTTGACTGAATGAATTTCTTGTTCTCTTTTCAATTTGATGACTTCTTCATGTAAATTGAGATTCTTTGCAAGTAGGTATTCAATTGATGCATCTGCTTCTTTTGAACTTCTTTCTTTGCATAAGACATCAATTCTTTCTTCTATGTAACCTTTGTCATTCATTTGTACTGCTAAATATTTTCTTCTTTTTAGGGAAAGAGAGAGTTGCTTCCCGAGTTTCTTGATATGATCCATGGCCACTTGTAGATCTATCTTTTCATTTTCAATGGATTTCTCCAGTATGTATATTTCCATTGCCTATGATCTTTGCTCAAGCTGTTAAACTTTTGTAAAGAGAACCTTATGCTCTGATAACAATTGTTGGAAATATATTGAGTCAATGTGATCGAAGGGGGGGGGGGGGGGAATCAAGAACCAATAAAACTNTTGTTGGAAATATATTGAGTCAATGTGATCGAAGGGGGGGGGGGGGTGAATCAAGAACCAATAAAACTTAATCCTTTTAATCCAATATTAGATTATCTAATTTGATTTCATGCATGAAATGAAAATAAATAAAACATCCACAATGTTTGACACAATATTTGGTTACCCAGAAATCTTCCAAATAGAAAGTAAAACTGGGGTGGGGATGGTACCCACAAGAATTATTAATGCAGTATAAATTTATCCTGTTAAATATTACAATTGAACACTTTTGATGGCCTGCCCTATTAGGAGCAATAACGACTGTTAGGTCCACCTTGTGAAAGGATTTGATACAATACAATCAAGTAATGCAACTCTGTTAGGAGATATATAAAGGACTATTAGGTCCACCTTGTTAGAGGATTTTGCTGATGCACATTTTAGGATGAACTAGTAGATCATCTTCAATGCAACTCTAATTTGTTAAATAAGATCCAATGATTAAACTAATCACCTAACTGTGATGGATGAGTCTCTATTGTCCTTATACTGTTGTAGCCTCTTAAACAAACTACTTCTTCATATTCACATACATGCTCTTACACATCTATTCACATACATATATTTTGGATAAAAAAAATACTTTATATTTATACCATATCCAAACCAAATGAAACTGTAATTCGGCTTCCATAAAATAAATTAATATCAAACAATATAAGCTAGGTCAGCCCAAAACTGTCACTCGGGTCCATTAATCCACTCTGGCAATACAATGGCACTCGAGAATTATGCTATCACTCGGGAAATATACTACACTCTATCACTCAGGCTACTCTATGTACTCAAACTACTTTGATCACTTGGGTAATACTAATTACCACTATCTTCTCGGTCGACACTGCTGCTATTTGGGTTACATAGTAACTACCCGGGTTACATTGTTGGCTCAGTCAACACTGTGATTACTAAGTGTTTTGGCACTAATTGACAATATGTCTTGCCATAAGGTCATCATGAGCCTATGGATTTTTATCAGAAGTATGAAGTTTTTGTTGAATCTACTTCACACATTCAGTCCTAAATTGAGATGGAGATAACAAAGTGTGTAAGAAATGAGAGTGTTCCAACATTAGAAATTATAGGACAACCTTTTAATAATGATCATGCAAGTGAGCAACATAGTGTAGGTGTTGTAAATGCTAATTTAGGTAATTATCAGTATGTTGCTCTAGTTAGAAATTTTTCTTATATACCTCCTTGCAATGTTGGTTATATTTCTCATGAGGTTAATGTGGAGCCAATAAATCTTACAATGTACTCTAATGAAGTAGATAGGTCTCAGCCTGTATTTACACCACCACTATGTGTCCAAAATGATGTATATGAAGAACCAATTGATGTGTGTATGCATGA
Source organism: Thuja plicata (assembly GCA_018584345.1). Lineage (NCBI taxonomy): Eukaryota > Viridiplantae > Streptophyta > Pinopsida > Cupressales > Cupressaceae > Thuja > Thuja plicata. The sequence goes on from MU225079.1 coordinate 113,814, forward strand.
AATCAATGTTGTAAATGATTATGTAAGTGTTTTCCCAATACAAGCACCTTTTCATACAACAGATTATGTTCATTCTTAGTGTTCTCATCAACAAAGTATCTTTAATCCAACATATATATTTGGGAAGGTTGAGTCCCAAAGTGGTCAAAACAACCATACAAGTTTTCTTGAAATTACAGAGGATTTTCTTTTTGAGAATCATAATTATAGTTTTTTATCTTCTCAAACTCTTAGTGTTGATGGTTGTTTGAATATTGATGACGCTAATATGATTCTTCTCTTTTTTATGAGGATAACTATGATATTGAAATTGATTGTGGTTATAATGAAGTTTTTAATCCACTGTTTGATGTTGAAGTAGATATAGGTCAGCCAATGTTTTGCTATAATATTTTTGAGAAGGGTTTTCAGATGGTTTTTAATCCTTTGTATGAAGAAATAGTTAAAAATTTAGATGACTTGAATGTTATATTAGATTGTGAAATGAGTGACTATGGTGACCAGGATGAAATTTTTGATTCATTTCTCTTCTCCGATGATCAATATTCCTTTAGTGTTGATTTTGAAGATTCTTGTAGCATGGAAATGAATGAAGTTTCTCAGAATGGATTAAATCTGAAATCAGAGATTGTAGTTCATAATGATTCACTTTAGTGCTTGTATTGTTAATGTTCGTAGCTTCAGTCGTATGATCATTATAATATATATAATACATGTTGATTAATAATAATATATTATATATGTTATATTATTATTAATCATATGAAAATTTAATATTCAACATTAAATTATTATATTATTCTTAATTAATAATTGATTGATGAAA
>MU225079.1:116665-127943 GCA_018584345.1 Thuja plicata
TCCTCCCTAGCTAAGAGGGAGTGTTGATGTTTTGTATAGCTATAGTGAGGGTCATAAGTGTTGACACAGGAGACCACTACACATTCTGTTTGATCATCCTCCCTAGCTAAGAGGGAGTTTTAATGTTCATAGCTTCAGTCGTATGATCATTAGAATATATATAATACATGTTGATTAATAATAATATATTATATATGTTATATTATTATTAATCATATGAAAATTTAATATTCAATATTAAATTATTAAATTATTCTTAATTAATAATTGATTGATGAAACATTATACGATTGATTAAATTATGATTAATAGGAAGAGGCGTGTCCTTTCTTATAAATAATAATGAATAGACATGTCCCATGAAGGGACATGTCTCTCCTAGCCTCATTCCTAATATAAATGAAAGAGAGATTGTTGCATTTGGAAAATACATACAAAATAGAGTGTTATTACATTTGTAGCTATCCTAAAAACTTAACATGTATAATACACATAGGGTTGAATATGAAATTTTTTCCTTTGATATACAAGCATGTGTTGAAGTAAGTCAACATGTTTCCAGTTATTTGATTGACTTGGAATGTTTTTCCTCTCCGCTGGTTAGAAATTGTAAGAATGTGACAACTTTATATTACATGATGATCAACACTTTCAATAATTTTGTGATTTCCAAGTACCTAATGACAATGAATGTGTTGATTATTATTTGTGTGATAAACTGAAGAGAGGTAGCAATGTGTTTGATTAGGCACATGGAAGTAGTGATACCAGTTTACCTTTAATACATGGAGATGAGAATCATATATTTGATAAAGGTTAGCGCTGATTTTAGTTTTGGGGATTGAGGCAATTTGTAAATAATTTGTATATTTGTGCAGTTGCTTTGTTTTTAGAAGTGTTTGGTGTGTGGTTTTTAATAAGGAACCTGGTATTAAAGTGAATAAAAGTAATCTGATAGGCGTGTTGGTCTGCTCTCCTAGAGATCTAAAATCTCACCATGCCCTTAGTGGGTACGTGTCCCCAGAAAGAGCCACTATTGGAAATATCAAAACTTTGAGAGTACCATATTGAAATTTGCTAAGGCATTAGAATGTAGTCTAAATGATGTTCTAAGTTGCCCTTTTTCAGAGGCTGAAAATTTGATGCCTAGTTAAGTTTCATGAGAAATCACTTAGGGAATGTGTTCATCACCCATCATAGAAAAAATATTGTGGTTTTCAGCTTTTAGAAGTCAGGTTGGATATTTTTTTGAGATAGTTGTTCGGAGGTGTTGACACAAATATGCACTTTGCATAGTTTTAATTTTTACTAAGTTGCCCACTTTGGAGGTTTTTATCTTTGGCTAGATTGATACTTGTGACATAAGGAGTGTTCCAAGATATTTTAGACATGAAAGTGAGTCTACATATCCATCTGCAGCTCCCTGTGATTTCATATGACGAGTTTGCTAAGGCCTTTCTATTTGCAATTTAGTTTGATTTTATGAGTGAAATGCAGAAGTATAAAGTGCCATACTTTGGGGTCTTACAATTTGCACCTGGTAGAATATCAAAAGGAATTTAATGTTCCCCTATGTTATAATCATGAAAATGTTCCATTATGTGGATTTTCAGACTATGGTCAATCCATTTGGCCATTTTTCTCAGCCAATTCTAAATCAAATTTATGTAGTTTTACTGAGTTTGAATTAGTAAAGATATCAGGAGGCCAACTTTGAAGGGTAGTGTTTCTTAACCAGTTGATATTCAAAAAAATATAATTGCAACTTGTCAGAAAGTGATCAATTTTGTGTAATGTGATTCAATTTTTGGTTGTCATTTATGGCAACACATCTGGGTTATAGATTGATTCCCATAAAGATAAGTTTTGCTGATTCAAAAATCGACTAAGTATAGAAGCATAGATACAGAAGTATTTTGGATATCAAAGATTGAGATTGATGAGTTATGACATGAGAGCTTAGAGGAAGATAGTATGGGGTATGTGTGACCTCCACCTAAGATCGATTTGGTTTTGGTAATGTCTACGATGAGTTAGAAAGAATTGAAGACATACAGACTGCAGCAGAACAACAACACAGAGCAGTCAGACAGTAGCGATGATTAAGGGAATATGACATGGACTCCTAGAAATAGGATTTGGATTATGGTTGATGATAACCTATACTTTGACTATGTAAGAGCGTCGACTATGCAATTAATGTTTACTTTATTAAATATATTTTTTATTAGAAGCTGACTATATAATATCTGCATTGAGAGCCGACTTGGTGAAAGAAAAAGATATTTATGTAAGATCTTTTTGTGAAAGAAAATATAGAGGAATGTGTATTATGTTGTATGGAATATGTGAATTGCAGAGCAGAGGATGACATAGATCATTTATGAGTTATAAACAAGAACCATATAAGCATTAGAGATGCTTGTTATTGTTCATTACTGAGAACATTTTATAACAAAATTCTATTATAGAGTTGTATGCTCAGTTGGCCCCTAACACAGTGTTGTTATAGTGGTTTGTAGCTTTTAGAAGTCAGGTTGGATATGTTTTTGAGATAGCTGTTCGGAGGTGTTGACACAAATATGCACTTTGCATAGTTTTAATTTTTACTAAGTTTCCCACTTTGGAGGTTTTTATCTTTGGCCAGATTGATACTCATGACATAAGGAGTGTTCCAAGATATTGTAGACATTAAAGTGAGTCTACATATCCATCTATAGATCCTTGTGATTTCATATGATGGGTTTGCAAAGGCCTTTCTATTTGCAATTTAGTTTGCTTTTATGAGTGTGAAATGCAGAAGTATAAAGTGCCATACTTTAGGGTCTTACAATTTGCACCTGGTAGAATATCACAAGTAATTGGATGTTCCCCTATGTTATAATCATGGAAATGTTCCATTTTGTGGATTTTCAGACTATGGTCAATCCATTTGGCCATTTTTCTCAGCCAATTCCAAAACACATTTATGCAGTTTTATTGAGTTTGAATTAGTAAAGATATCAAGAGGGTGACTTTGAGGGTAGTGTTTCTTAACCAGTTTATCTTCAAAACAAGCTAATTGCGACCTTGCATTCTCTATTTGTAAATGAATTGATGTCTAGGATTTCAGACTAGAAGGGTTCATTTGCTTGATTTATGAAGTCAAATCTAAAAGTGATTTATTTAGTTTTCAATGTGTGCAGATTTAAGGTTCTCCAAGAGGCCAATTTTGTAGTTTGATGTTTATGCCAGATTACATTCATGGTGAAGAAGATAGTTATGTATGTTTTCTACAGGGAAATTTACCTCCACATCTAGTGGTAGAGCCTCAAGAGATGATTTTCTATTTTTAAAGGGCCAAATCAGAAGTCAGCTTGTTGTGTTTTCACATCTCCACTTTCAAAGCATTTCAAAATGGTCATCTTTGATCATGGATATCTTGTAACCAACTTTGAATTAGAAAAATCCTTTAATGCACATTCTCATTGTGCTTGAATGAATAAGTATGCAAAGTGTCAGATTATTGAGGTTAGATTTGGCATTTGTTCAAGTCACATTCTTGGAGGGATTTACACGTGTTGATATACTTGGTTATAGAGAGAATAACATGACCATCTTTGGATATTACATTTTCATAACCCTGATATCATCCAACAAGTCCATTTAGTCACTATTCTCCCATGTCAAGAGTTAACATACCTTTTAGTTTGTGTGGCTCAAGGTGGTGGTCTAATCAGTTTTCCAAAGTCATTTATGATGTCACTCAACATGTTTTGGTCTCATGATAGAAGATTCAAAATCAAATTCAAGTGATTTCTATATGCGGCTTGGGAGATCAGAATTAAGTCATAAGAAACCAAGAAAGGTACCCAAATAGGATGTGACCCCAGGGAGTCAAATGCCTGCAGAATTTTCACAAAAGGATTTGTTGAAACAGTTTTAGGAAACTCTTGGAGTAAATATATTGGTAGGTATAAAATGAGATTCAATAACCTTTGTTAGATTCCTCTTTGGTTGCATATGGGTGAAGATGAATAGAATATATTTGAATAATTGTGGTTTCGTAGTTTGTTATGCTTGCATAAAAATGAAAAGTGAAGTGTTAAGGGGATTTTGAAACCCCAATTGTATGGTATCAATTTGGGCGTGTTGGGATCGATGGAGTAGCATTGAAGAATCTGTCCGTGAATGGGAACTCACAAGGAAAACACAGTGGCATTTCTACCACATCCTTTTCAATATCCTTGCCACCAAAATGCCTCAAATAAATGTGATCCATGGATTTCCTGGGTGACTTTGTTTACATCGAATGGTATTTGGTAAAACATTTTCATTTTTCAAGATATGTAAAATACTTTTTGTAGTAATGTTTAGAACATTCAAGCAAATGTATACGGCTGGTGTAGAGCCATCCCCCCAACCTATTGTTGGTGTAAGTAGTTTAGAAGCTTTGGAAAAGGGTATAGGAAACCATCATATCGCTAGCTTTGCTATGAATGATGGAGACGGAATAGGTTTTGCAAACTTTCAAGATAATTAAATCTACAAGACAAGCACATTATGGATTTGTTTTATTTTAAACTGATCTCTTGATGTACACCATTTTGAAGATGTTTTAAAAGAATGAAGAAACTTTCATACAAAGTGAAAGTGGTGCATGTAATGTCAATTTATGTGCCCTTGTCAACATCTTTCCATTGTTGTGCACAGATTGAGATTTTGGAGTAGGGAAAGTCACACTCGATTGATATGAATGGATAGACTAATAAGGGATTTCAAAAAACTTTTCAAACAAATGTAGGTGGCTGGTGATAAGTCATGCTTCAAAATTTTTCCAGTAATCCTCCCTTCCCACGCCAAGCTAGGAGGTTGTAAGAAATAAGCTAGGGACGTCCATCAAAGTTGCACCCCAATTTGGTGAGATAGGCGTTAGAACCTCCAATAAATTGTAAATTGGCGGGTGTGGAGTCAAGTCTTGTTCACCTCGCCGATGTATTCCATGTGTAGTGCAATGGGAAAAGATATTTCAAGATATGTTTTCTCATGGCTTTTCACAGTCACAGGATATAATATTTTGAGACATTGATTTGGAAACCTCCAAGTAAATGTAGGTGACGGGTGTAAAGTGTAGTTTCTCAGACTTTGCCTTTCTCCTCCCAGCTTGTGCAAAGCATGGAAATCTATGAAACAGAGTGGGGACATTCATCAAAGAGCTGTGTAAGGTCTTAAATCACTCTAAAATGAAACTGTGGAAGCAAATACAAGGCACACAGGCTATTTGATATTTTTTTCCTCCATATGTGGTCTTGTGGACTGCAATGGTTGTAGGATGTATAGGAAATGTGTTTGTTCAAAATGTTTTGAAATATTTTCAGAGGTAAATGTGATAGGAATGTGTAGTGCCTGATTCAACAGCCTTTTCAAGTGCTCTCCTTTCCTGTGCCAAACTCGGTAACTTTAAAAATAGAGTACATGCATCTTTCAAATCAACGCAGGGTTTGAGTGTGGTTTCTTTGAAACCTTAGAAGCTTTGAACAGAACGCTGACATCCATTGTACCCCGCATATTTTTGGTGGATAGTTTTGGTTTTCAAGCAAGAGAAAGTTAACCAGTGCACACACAGAAATATTTTTGAGGAGGCTATAGAAAATTATCCCACATGCACAGTGGGAGAAAATTTTAAAAAGTTTTTATATGAAAATGCTTAGCATGTGTAATAAACAAGAACAAGAATGCTTTTGGAAATAGTGAAACTTGGGTGATGTTATGGGACACGTGGAGGATAAAATATATTTTGTGGCCAAAAGGCCTTTGATGACCACGCCCAGTTGGAAGAAGTGATGACAGGCGGCTGGTAAGATGATTTTGTGGGTCCAAACCCAAATGGAGTGTGAGGTGCAAGGTGTTGTGGCACATTTATGGAGAATGATCTTAGATGGATGCGAATCCCAAGGCAAGATCAAACAACAGGCGTGATACCTTGAACCAAAAGTTGTTTGGAGGATACCATCGCAGGATCACGCCTGATCGACATGAGGCAGGATGACAAGATGGAGGTAGGATTAGATGGGTGGTGTTTAGATGTATTCGTGACCAATCAGGGTGTGACATGTGGTAGGACGGTGGAAGGATTAATAAAATGCAAAATAATAAAGTTAGGTGTAGATTTATGACTATAGATTTATTTTTATATCTTTAAAGTCTGAACAAGAAAATAATTTAAATCTGCACAGGTATAGAAAAAATTGAACAAGTATTGTTGAAATATTTTTTTTTAAAGAAAAAGTGGGCAAGCCACTGAATATATTTATTAATATAATATAAGCTGGTTCAAGAGCTCATCCAGGAAAGAACCAGCAAGAAAACCCATAATCCTTGCTCAAATACAATATAATGAAGAGATGTTGTGACAATACAATATAATTAGGTAGTGCCATTTGAATACAAAATCACCATCTACCAACATCGATCAAAATTTCATACACCTCTCAAACTTTTTAGGCTGGTCGGTGCAGCTGATCGGTTGTGCTCATCGGTTTTGAAACCAATTCTATTTTTATTGGTGTGCTTATAGGTTCAGCTGGTCGGTAATTCTTGTCGGTTTCTTCTGGTCAGTAATGGTCATCGGTTTGTCCTGGTCGGTTGTAGTGATCGGTGATAATTGTCGGTTGACCCTATTATCAGCTCTGCTAGTCGGTTCCGGTGCAAAATTTGATTCAACTATACTTAGAAAATATATTTTAACTAAATACCTGATCTACAGTATTTGCCACATGGGCACAAAAGTTTAGGACATGGTCGATTAATACAAAACAAAAACTTTTGCCCAAATGTATGCTTTCGGTCTATAATCTGTCACCCATTGTTGAATATTCATTCCTCCATCGCAGTGGAGTCATTTTGTTGAGAGCTGATTTGAGTGTGCGAAGGCCCCCCTTCTATCCATTCATAAGATCTGCCCAAAGAGTTTGGCATTTCCCACCCAGATCCATGGGGCATCTCTTCCTTCTCAACAGAACCCAAAGTAGTTATGGGATACGACCCCCAGCCACTCCCGTGCTCCTGGCTAGCTATCTCCTCCCAGTCAGTGTCGCCAACTAGTGTGTGTAGGGTTTGTTGTGTTGTTACATCTGCAATTCCATGTTGGTGGCTGAAGCTACCATATCGGTGAAAATGTGTATCTTTATCCATTTCAACTGACGATTCCCCTTCCTCCCAAATATTCCATTCATTTCCATGACTTGATGGCTTCCATTTTGAAGGTCAAGTGGAGAGAGCACATGGTGGAGATGCAGGGTTCGACAACCCTAGGAGTTCCAGTAGAGAACCAGTAGTCTTTCTCACCCTACTTTCCAACTAAACTCCAAGCACCCTCGCAGTAACCTTGAGAACTTTGTTAAGATATTTAATATTCTGACTGTCAAGCATGCGTTTTACCCCGTCGTATGTTTCTAGAAAATCATGAAATTGCAATAATTGATGACGTGAAAATAAGCCCCCCACAAGAGCTTGGCCACTACATAGGTCATAGTGTTGCATGGAAATTTTCAGATTATTACCAATCCAAAATTGCTTATGAATGAATTTGAATGCCAGAATTTCAATTAAGTGCACAGACTGTATCAAATCCATTGCATTTGAGAGAAATATTGATACTAACTGAGAGGGGTAAAGGAACTACTTTGAAGTGGGAATTAGGTGTTCATCCCCAATTACCTATTTTATCACCCGTTTGATGAAGGTCGATTGTGCAATGAACATACTCTCAAGGATAGGGTCACTGATAGGTGCAGGTAAAACCTCTTTGTAAACCCTCAGTGCTAACCAGATCCTGAAGTTCTTCGGAAGCACCTCCCTATAAAGCTTGGAGCATGAATCACAACGCATGCATACTTCAGATAGAGCCACCATTCCATAGTTGTGTTATTCGACAGTGTAGTGGGTTTTCTATATATAGACAAACCTCAGCTTTTAACATATTCCAAAATTATACAATTCAATCAATTTTGTACTCTGAGGCATTCAATGTAGTATCTCCCAATTGATCTAGCTTGCGCGTGTGAATTAAGTTGATTAATGTGTTTGACATGTGATTTATGATCTTCGATAATCCTTTTTAAACACATCCCTGTACATATACCTCCACGCATCCCTATGGTATAATAGTGGATGCATTTATGATTATTTAGTTGCCTTAACATTGCGTTAATGTATAGAGCCATAAGATTCTGAAATGGCAATTAATTTTAGCTACTGTGAAGTGGTTTATCTTCGTTAATCAACATTTGGAGGTCATCATTCACTGCAATGATCTTGATTGAGTTGATTGTTGATGTCATGAGCCTGTCACACCCAAGATTCTCCAACATGTCTGGGACTTTATTACCTCCGCGGAGTGTGTGGGAAAAGTACACTTCTTGCAATGTGTCTAACAGATGCCAGATTTGTTAAGTATGTAGGTGAGTTTCCAGGAAGAAGATTGTCTTTTAATACAAGCATTAATTATGATCGAGGAGTCACCTTCAACATACAACTGATCAAATCCTCCCTGTTTAGCAAGAATTAAACTCGATAGAAGGGCGTGTGCTTTAGCAAGGTTGTTTGTGTCTATAGGTAAGGGTGAAGTAGTCAGCACTAGAATAACCCCTTGTGAATTTTGAATGCAAGCCCCCAAACCTGAGTTGCCTGGATTTCCTTGAGATGCCCCATCAAATTTTAACTTGAGGATCCCATTTGGGGGAGGTATCCATTTAACCTCTGATCTATCAATTTTTATTGTGTTCTTCTTTGCAATTGCACATCCAAATGGAATGAAAGGGCGTTTCCAAGTACATAGAATGATGGTATCCCAATGAGTAATAGTTGGATTAAATTTGCACTTGCTGAGTGAAGCATTGACTACCTCTGAAATAGCTTTGTCAATGCCATCAAGAACTACTTCAATTGGAGAGGAGACCTTTCTAAAGATACATTTATTTCTTTCCCACCAGATGGCCCATACTACGGAGGCGGGTGTGCATTTCCAAATGATGCAAAATAGTGACTTTGAATATAGGTCCGGCCACAATTGGAAGAGGTCCCAAATGTTTTTTGGAAGGGGAGTGCAAAAATTCAGTTTGTTTAGCACATACATCCAGCAAATTTGTGCAAATGGACATGTCATAAATAAATGATCCACTGTTTCATTGGGTCCATCACACAACAAGCACTTAAATGGGGGAGCTATTCTAAATTTATCTATCCTTTCACTTGTCAAAACTCTGTTCTTACTTGCAAGCTAGGCAAAATAGCCTACTTTTGGTAAAACACTGTGGTTCCAACAAAAGGAGTATGCTCGTGAGGGAGTCTTATCTGTTCCTATTTGTTGCAGGAGTTTATATCCCTCTTTAATTGAATAGTTACCATCTAATGTTGGAGACTAGATTAGTTTGTCCTCAAGTGTAGAAAGATAGACATTTCTATTAGATAGAATATTTCTAAGTGTTTCTTTATCCCTGTCACTAAGTGCTAAATCCTCTGGATCTTTCCAAATGACTTTTCCTAAAAATCTGCTCACTACTGAAATATAGTGAATTAAGTGAATACCCCAATTTTGTTCTGTAGCCTCTTTGACATCCACAATATTTGGAGAAGTGCACAAAGGAGGTTGTCCACTCCACGAGTCTCTCCAAAATTTTACACTACACCCATTATTAACTTCCCAAGTGACATACTTCACAACAATGTTTCTGGAGGCAGACATGAAGTCCCAAATGGCTGATCCTTTAGGAGTGTCCTGAGTTGATATAATTCGCGATGGTTCATTATTATCTAGATATTTTTGTTGCATAATTTGACACCATTTGTTGTGAGGTTTTGAGTACATTTGCCAAATTAGTTTTCCACCAAAGGCCTCATTTCTTTTTTCCAAGTCATGCACCCATGCACCTCCTAATGCTGGAATATGTGACATATCTTGTAAAGATATAAGAGGAATTTTATTTTCTTGTTTCATATTTGCAGTCCATAAAAATTGTCTAATTAGGGTTTCAATCTTGTGAAGAATGGATGAAGGAGCTTTGAGGACTGCTAAGTAATAATTTGGAATTGCAGATAAACCTGACTTGATAAGGAGGATTCTGCCTGAAAATGATAACAATCTAGCTTTCCATGCCAAAATTTTGCCCTTTATGCATTCTAGGACCGAAGACCAATAGCTTGTTTTTTTTGAGCCCATGAATAAGGGGATGCCAAGGTACATGGATGGTAAAAAGCTGTGAATCCAAGAATCTGAACAATTCTATCTGAGATTACTTTATTGGTGTTAAACAAGTAGATCTTGGATTTTTGAGCATTAATATTTTGTCCTAACACTTCAGAGTATAATTAGAGAGTATGTTTTATTTGTCTAGCCTCATGTACATTTGAGGTTCCAAACAGAAGAGTGTCATCAGCAAACAATGAGTGTGTGATGGAGATATTAGTGCCACTGATTTGTGCCCCATACCAAGACCCAGCCAAATTCTTTTTCTTAATAATTCTACTGAAGGCCTCTGCCATGATGATGAAGAGCACTGGAGAAATGGGGTCTCCTTGCCTTACTCCTTATGTAGAGGAGAAAGTGTTAGAGTAGTCTAGTATAGCTAATAATTAAATTATTTAATTATTAGTCTATTTACTCTATGCTTAAGTTTCACTTAGGCAGCTTATAATTCTTTAGGGTTTATCACCTTTAGGGTTTCGTGATTCCTTTTATAAGGATTCACTTCTTTGCTTTCATTAAGAAAATTGAGATTGTATTATATTCATTAGTTGATAATAGAAGCTTTTTCTATCAACATGGATTTCATGTCTCTGGCCTTTTGGCCGCCATAGCTCTTTTTCTCTTCTGTCTTGCTTCTATTTTGTGACAGTTTTGCATGCAGGTGATCTTGGGAGATTAGCTTTCAGCCTAATCCAACATGGTATCAGAGCTCTCCTATTGTTCGCTGTTCTAGTTTTGTTGAAGCATAGAGGGTTTCAGAAGCTTTTTCTGGTATTTTTTATTGGTTCTGGGGGTCCTTGTTTTTTGAGGCACTTTAGACCAAAACTGACCTCACGGTTGCGTCTAGAAGGCCCAAAAACCCCAGAATCCATATAAGGCACATCCGATTTGAACACCGGAGCTTCGGGGAGAAATTTCTTGGCCTTCCAGGGCTGTACGGGCACATTTTTTCATGCAAAAATTAGAATTTTTTTTAAAAAAATTGGTTTTTGGCACGCGCAGCCCGCGCACCACCGCCACTGGCTGCGGGCGCCTCTGGCAGCGGCCCCCGCT
>MU225079.1:128750-142829 GCA_018584345.1 Thuja plicata
TCTGTTGCATCTTTGTTCTATAAATGCACTGAGATAAAGTGCCTACTTCTGCATTTCTGGGATCTTGTACACCTTGTGTGTTTTTGTACTTGCACTCTGTTATAAAGTGCCATGGGGGGTTATGATGTTTATGCCATTTTAGGCGCATCCACCTTTGTCAAGTGAGCATACCTTCCATGACATTAGCCCATGTTGTGTGTCAGTGACACCACCCTTTATCCTGTATGTGTACTTTTGTTGCACTGTTGGTATTCTTGGTTCTTCTTTTGCAGATGTTTCTGGCATTGCATTTCAGTGTTCCTGTCACCTCTCCCAGTTTAGCATTATGGGGGGGTTCTCCTGTTGGTTCTATTGCTTCTTGGTTCAATTGATCAGCTCTTCAGACATTGTCTTCTCTACCTGGTCATGCACTTCAGTGGGGGTTCCAGCAGTCTCTTCTGAAAGAGTTTTCAGCTTCATACTTCGGAGATGCTTCTTTCTCATTCTTGTTCCTCTCTTTGGGACACCTTTCCCTAGATTGGAGGCTTAGTTTCCTTCATCTAGTTTCTTTCTTATTTTGGGTACCTGATCAGACCTTGTTGCTGGGACCCATCTTTCCTGCTTTCTGCAGTAGTTTAACTATTTTTCTTCTCCCTAAGCTACACTTAAGGGGGGGTGTTAGAGTAGTCTAGTATAGCTAATAATTAAATTATTTAATTATTAGTCTATTTACTCTATGCTTAAGTTTCACTTAGGCAGCTTATAATTCTTTAGGGTTTATCACCTTTAGGGTTTCGTGATTCCTTTTATAAGGATTCACTTCTTTTCTTTCATTAAGGAAATTGAGATTGTATTGTATTCATTAGTTGATAATAAAAGATTTTTCTGTCAACATGGATTTCATGTCTCTGGACTTTTGGCCGCCATAGCTCTTTTTCTCTTCTGTCTTGCTTCTATTTTGTGACAGGTTTGCATGCAGGTGATCTTGGGAGATTAGCTTTCAGCCTAATCCAATAGAAAGATCCTGAAGGTTTACCATTAATGATTATAGAGAACCATGACCCTGAAATGCATGCACTAATCCATTTACACCAGCCCTTGGAGAAGCCCATTTTTTGCAAAACTTTGAATAAGAAGGCCCAACAAACTCTGTCATAGGCTTTCATCATATCCAGTTTGATAAAAAAATTGGAGGAGTGATTCATGTTAATTGAATGAAGAACCTCGTGAGCCACCAAGGCTCCCTCCATAGTTTCTCATCCTGACACAAATCCACCTTGTTCAGATGAGATGATAGTTGGAATAAGATGCTGTAGTCTTTAATAAATAGCCTTCGTAATAATCTTATAGGTAATGTTGCAAAGAGATATTGGTCAGAAAACTACAAATGTCATCAGCAAACTTGATTCTATTTGGAGAGGATGCATGAAAATCAAATCACATTTTGGTCTTTTAAAGAGGGGAAGATATTTTACAGAATCAGATGTTTCTAAGGGAGGAGACAAGTGTCAATCTGTGACCATTTCTAGGTTTATTCTCCTTCTATATCTTCTTTTCTTCTTTATTTTGGAAAGGTTCTAGTTTTTTGGGGTCCAAGGGGTTCCAAATTTTAGGTTCCAGTTCTGAAAATTATTCTTCATTTCTATTGTAAATAATGTGTGCTCAGTTGTAGGTTGCAGATGTAGTATGTTATTGTAATAGTTTTCTTTTATGAACAATGGTAGGCCATTTAGTGCAGGTTAACTATTGTTATCATAGAGTTGTCTCCATTTTTGTGCATTTAGACTCTTTGAATTGAAGGTATCAGGTATTCTCAATTCATCTCCACATATATTTGTGGTTGTGTTGTTCCAACATTGATCTCTTTCCAGGAAAGCGCTAATTTTATTTTTCTAAAAAAAAATGGTCTCAAGTGGCTGTATTTAGACTTATACAAATTTGAATATTAAGGATATTGGAATTTGTTTGCACATATGTTTTGTGTTATGTGATACATGTTCATGGTCCTCTTATAAGGGAAGTGTTAAATTATGAGGGCAAGTATTAGTAAGTCTAAATACTGAATTGGATTTCATAAGTTGAGCTTTGTGATGATATAAGTAGGTTTGTTGGTGCAAGGCAGTAACATATTGAAACCTGGTTGGTTAAGCTTGTTGTTCATGTGGATTTCTATTATGGTTATATGTTTGACTCTGATAGCCCAATGGATAAGGCACTGGTTTATGGATATGGAGTGTTTTTAGAAGCAATCTCAAATCATGTTCAGATCATTTTAGTTTTATGTTGATTAGTGTAGGACTGGTCTAATCTAGTTCTTAGCACACTTAATGTAGGTGGGAGCTTGCATAAGATTGGTAGATTTTTAAATTCCCATTACCTATAAGTATGAGAATTACCCACAGCTGCATGTTTGCATAGTGTTGTTTAGAAATAGGTTTATTATATATGAAGATCTATGTTATTATGAAAACCCTCCTGAGTGTGTGGAACTCAAAGTGTAGGAGGATTTAATTCTCGCTAGTTATACTTTTACTTGATAGAATAAAAAATTGGGTCGCATAGAGTCAAGCATTGTTGATGTACCAGATTTTGCAAGAAAAGGTGCCAACATATCCAAAGGTGAAAACCCAATTAAGGCACCTAAGGATGAGAACCTTGAAACTTTACCTGAACACTATGAAGATAGGTCATCTATATTGATTTAGCCAATCGAGAAAGTAAAAATTGGAACTGAGGAAGATCCTAAGATCATCAATTTAGCAACATCTTTGTCCAAAGAGGAAAGACACTATTTTATTAAAAATTTTAAGGAAAGAAAAGTCAATTTTTCATGGTCTTATGCTGATATGCCAGGGCCAGATTCAAATTTGATAATGCACCATTTGAATATAGCTCTAGGAGTTAAGCTCGTCAAGCAAAAATTGAGAAAGATGCATCCTCACATAGCCTTGTTGGTTAAAGTGGGATTGAAGAAGCTCTTGGACACTGGTCTTATTAGATGTATTGTATATGCAGAATGAATTTCAAATATAGTACTTATTTCAAAACCTGATTAGAGCATAAGAGTTTGTACATATTTCTAAGATTTGTATAAGTCATGTCCCAAAGATGATTTCCTCTTCCAAAATTGATACAATAATGGACCTCACAACAAGACATTATATGTCCTTGTTAATGGATGGATTCTGCGGATACAACTAAATAAAAATAGCACCCGAGGATCAAGATAAAACTGCGTTTACATGTGCATGGGGTGCCTTTTTTTTGGAATATAATACCTTTTGGTCTCAAAAATGCTCGAACTACATACCAAAGAGCCATGAAATCCATTTTTCATGATATGATGCACACATTCATGGAAGATTATGCAGATGACATTTTAGCAAAATCTTATACAAGATGTGAACATCTACTCATCCTAGACAAAATCTTC
Source organism: Thuja plicata (assembly GCA_018584345.1). NCBI lineage: Eukaryota > Viridiplantae > Streptophyta > Pinopsida > Cupressales > Cupressaceae > Thuja > Thuja plicata. The sequence continues at coordinate 132,163 of MU225079.1, forward strand.
ACAAGATTGGAAAAATTCAAAGTAAGATTAAATCCAAAAAAGTGTGCATATGTTGTCCAATTAGGAAAATTACTTGGGTATATTGTTTCATCTAGGGGAATAGAGGTGGACCTAGCCAAAGTTAAAGCCATCATGGAAATGGGAGTACCAAGAAACATTAACCAATTAAGGTCTTTACAAAGAAGGTTATAATCCATAAGGAGGTTCATATTGCAATTGGTAGAAAAGTGAAATTCTTTCACTCAACTGCTACATAAGGATATCTCTTTCAAATGGAATAACAAATGCCGGGAAGCCTTTGATCTTTTGAATAAATATTTGATGAATCCTCCAATCTTAATGGCTCCAATACAAGGGAAACCTTTTATACTCTATATATCAGCAACAAAAAAATTATTGGGAGCCTTATTAGCACAAGAAGACGATCAAGGAAAATAAAAATAAATCTACTCCATTAGTAGAACTTTGGTGAAATATGAGCTCAACTACACCATTATAGAGAGAGCATGTATAGTGGGGGGTTTTTCTTCCCGAAAACTAAGATACCATATGCTAGCACATAAAATCAAGCTAATTGCTGAGATATATCCTTTGAAATACATTCTTAGAAAATTGGGCCTAACAGGAAGGCTATCCAAATGGGTTATCATGCTAAGTGAATTTGATATAGAATATGTAGGTCAAAGAGCTATCAAAGGAAAAGTCATAGTGGATCAATTAGAAGAGGCTCTGTTATCAAGTGAAGAAACTATACAAGTGGAATTCCCAAATGCAAGAATTCTTACCATTGAAACAAAGACATGAAAATTGTACTTTGATGGGTCATATAGTCAATACGTCTCAGGGACAGGAGTTATTTTCATCACACCTCAAGGATATACAATACCAAAAGCATACAAATTGTTATTCTCATGCACCAAAAATATAGTATAATATGAAGCACTTGTGATTGTAATAAAGATGACCTTAGAATGGAGAATCAGATGATTAAAAATATATAAAAACTCCCAATTGATCATTAATTAAATTAATGATGAGTACCAAACCAAAGATGAAAAACTCATGTCTTAAAAAAGGATGGTTGATGATTTTAAAAAATACTTGTATTGATCACATTTAAGAAAATACCAAGAGTTAAGAACAAAGTAGTAGATGTCATGGCTACACTAGCTTCAATTATACAAGTACCTGATCAGAATGAAAGACATGAATTCTTGGTGGAAGAATTTGTTAAACCTGCATATGATCATCCTAATTCCTAAATCATTTTCCTACTTGTGGGTCCTGAATCTACTTTGTATGCTCTCAATTACATGTACCTCAAAGATAATGCCTTACACTTAGACCAAACCCAAACTAAAAAGAGAAATATTATACACCAAGCCTCTTGTTTTACCCTTATAGCTGACACATTGTATCAAAAAGGTCTTGACAGGATGTTACTTAAGTTTTTAGAGAGTGACGTGTTGGCATATAGGGAGATTGTTGGCATAACTACTCTAGTTGACAAGGACGTTAAGTGAAGTTAATGAAAAGGTTAATTAGTTAAAGTGTTCTTCATTGATGTCAAATAGTTAAATAAGAAAAGTATTAACTATCGACATGAAGGAAGTCTTTTCGGCATAAGGAGGTTAGATATCGAAAGCTGAAAACTATCGGTTAAAAGAGAAATCATGACACAATCGACAAGGAGGAAGAATAGGAAAAAAAATTAATCAGATGATGAAGTTATGATCGGTGGATCTATGTTTAGGTTTTCATGATTAAAGATTGTCTACTTAAGGAAGAGACAAGAAGAAGTTTGGTACCGTGACAGAGAAGAAGACAAGATATCAGTTGAACAGAAGAACTAATTAGAGAAGGATTGTTGTGATCACATATGAGAATACAAAGGATTGGAATGGTAGGTTGTGTTGTTGAGATATTCTAAAATTCAGTAATTTATATATACATTTTACAAAGAATTCCTACAAATCTCACAAAGCATTCAATTTTGCATTTTTATTATATGTTGTTTTTAGTTTTACTCCTTTCAAGTGACTTGCCATACTTGAGAAGGACAGTTTGAAGTATTCTTATTTGCTATAAAAATCCTTACAACTTGAAGGATAAGTCAAGGTATAGGCCTACCAACCTTGGTTCTGCAGAGCCAAAATTGTAGAAGTTCTAGCCTTTCCCCAAGGTTAAACTTGTTAGTTGGCCAAATCACGTGGGTTTCTAAGCATTGGATTGGAAAGTCCATAGGAAATCCAATCTATTGATTTGAGCACCAATACATCCTTCAGGTTCTCATGTTCCTCAAATGTGTCTCATATATTATTCTACATTCTAAAAATAACCATTGTGCAACTGGATGATGAAGCATTGATCTGGCAGACATTAAAAACAACTCTTCATATTTCTGCAAATTGATCTCACTAACAACATCTGGCCTCTGGAACCGGCTTTAAAAACTGACTAAAAGGCCTCATAAAATCACACAATCTGAAAACTATGCTCATTTACAACATATGAGTACACATTACAATGGGATTTGTGTGAAGACATTAGGTTTACAAGATATCATTGATCAAAATGAGCTACTTCATTTACTCTACAATTGGATGTATTCAAACACATGTAAACCCTACCCAAAATACAACTTGAAAAGATATTGGATCAAATCCTAAGGATCCATCACTTGTCATAGTGATTCTTTAGAACATACTAAGTATGCACACAAAAGGGATTTACCTGATTCAACTCCATGTGCAAGATGTAACCAATCAAATGTGGTGATTCTAGAACTATGCATATGCGGATGTCAAAACAACAAATTGCAAATGGATTAGCCTTTGCAAAAAAGGGAATCATGCCTTAAGGCCTAACCACTAATCATAGTAATACATTTAGATACAAAGAGAGAATATCAACAAATGGAATCTCAAAACAACTGCTTGACATAAAGTTATAACCTTCTGAAAAATTAGTATCATGTGAAATCAATTCTGTCAACAATGTCAATCTTCATAAATTGCTTTTAGAATTGGTTGAGAAAACTAACCAGACGGATTGGTCATGACCTGAAAACAGAGACACATTAAGTATTTGACCTCTAGAACATGGTACAAAAAGAGTTTTCTCAATTAGGTCAAATGGTCAAAATTTATAATTGGTCAAACAGGGCTACTCAAACTTCTGGGCAAAACAGAGAAACAAGACAATTCTGGACAACCAACATTGGGGGATTCGAAAACCTATCAAGCGGACTCGAAATGGATTTATCTTTGAAACATAATCTCTCTAATATACATATTAAACATTCCTAAAGTGGTGGTCCATGAAACTCAATAGGACATAATTTATTCATATGCAAATAGAGCATGTTATAACAAAGAAACACTTAGACAGAAAATGCAGGATTAGACAAGTGCTCAAAACAAGACATCACAAAATAACTCAAAAACTTGAATTTGATGACCTAGGAAGTCTTCATATGTCAAAAAAGGGTAATGAACACCTGATATGAATGGTAGACCTCAAAAATTCATCTAGACAAATAGGCACAAAAATAAATTATAGGGGTTCAAAATGCAAAAGTTTAACAAGGTACTCAAAAACCCTTGTTGCAATTTTTAGTCCCAACAAGACGGTTGACTAGGCTTTCCATGACCTCTTCAACTTTGATTTCTCTAAAATTTCTTATTCAGTTTTTCTTCTACCTTAAAAGAAAATTGATATACCTCTTCAATGGTAGACAATCTTACAATGATCAACTCTTCTTGAATACTCGACCTTAACCCATTTATGTAACATACAAACTTCTCCTTTTTAGCTTCTGAATGAATCATTCTGATAAGGACTTGATATAACTCTTCTCTATATTCCTGGATAGATCTTCCTTCTTGTTTCAACCCTTCCATTTTCTTTAGGAAATCAAGCTCATAGTCAACAGGAATGAATTGTCTCTTAAATGTTTCCACGATTTAATCCCATCTTGTTATCTTCTCCTTCCCTCTTCTATTTCTCTCCAACTAAATATCGCTCAACCAAATTTTGGCGTGAACTTTTGGCTTGGCCTTTGTGAATATGACCCTCTTGAGATCTTCTATTTCCTCAAATTCAAATTACTCCTCCATATCATTGATCCAATCGATAAACTCTTTTGGATTAAGATTTCTAGAAAATTTAGAAACTTCAATCTTTGGTCTCTTTCCAATCTTGGAAATGGCCCTAAAAAACCTAGCTTCATTAGGATCCCTAACCATTTATTTCTCTTCTTCAAAATCTCCTTCTTCAAATTCATCCTCACTTGTATCTCTTTCCCTAATATCAGTTCCTCTATGCAACTCCTCTTTTAATACTTGCACTTGCCTCTAAATGGCTCTAAAACCCTCTTCTGTCATACCCACAACTCTTCCACCATGGTTCCATCAGGGAGGCATTTTCTTCGTACTTATCTCTTGTACCCACAACCAAATCCCTGGTGCAAACTGCCTCAAATTTGGCTATCTATCTATACACTCGGGAACTTCTACTTTGATACCACTTGATGAAGGGTACTCCTCTTATTCGATTGAACACATACAATACAACATGAAAATAAATAGAATTTTGCAAACAATGGAAAGAACATAAACACTTTATTTCTATTATTTTCAATGAAATGACATTACAATATTCAGAAAAGTACATGCTACAACCACATGGGCATTTTCATTACAATGTTTTGCAAGACCGAGCCACAATCTACCCAAATGGAACTGAACCTTAAAATTCCCCTTCAACCCTATATAAGTAGCACAATTAACCACCTTACAATATTCTGGAAAGTGAATTTTTCTCACTTTGGTGCCCAACAGTTATATTTCCTACCTTAATTGCTTTTTTCACTATTCCTTTTGTATTGAAACTTGAGTCCTCGAGGTAAAACTTTTGAAACCATAACTTGTGAAACATGGAGTCAATTTCCTACTATGATCCCATTTTAGAAATGTCATGAAGTGCTCTACATAATAGGATTTCAAAGCTCCATTTGGTCAAAGTTTGACCCCTTTTCAGAGCCTCTAAGGCATTCAAAACCAATTTTAAAGTTTCTGAATCACCCCACTAAAATGAAAAATGTGATATATTCAAAACTGGACTTGATCTTGCAATGAAACTTTACTAGCAGACATATATACATCCAAAATGAACCTTCAGGGAAGTAAATGGAACAATTAAAGCTCAAATGAACAACCTATTAAAAATAGTATACTTTCTAGAAATATTAACTCTTCCCAAATATAGCCCCTATTGAAAAACTAGACAATATTTTTGGGTGATGCAAGATTGCTCTTACACCCTAGATGCTCATGCATTAGACAACCGGGGTAATTTGAGAAGTGAGCCTATCACATCTCATGTGTTTATAGGAAAACCAAGGAAATTATCCTCTTCCTTTGATAGCCATGATGAATCTTCAACAGGTCATCCCTTCCATTTGACCAAGTACTCTTCATATTTCTTATTTCTTGTGCTTCTACCCACACAACTATCTAGTATATCCTCTATCTCTTCTATAGTTAAATTAGGTGCTAGAATATTCCACTGTGCTTTTGCTATTTCATCTTCCATATGGAATTCACAATACTCTATCAAATCTTAAATATTAAACACAGGTAAAATATTGAGTTCACTGGGAAACTATACTTTATAAGCATTTCCTTAATCATGCTTCTTCAAGATTTTGCATGGTCCAAATTTCTTCACCTTCAAATTATTGTATGTTCCTACTGAAAATCTCTCCATTCTCAAATGAACCATGACTTCATCTCCAATATGAAATTCTTTATGTCTCTTTTTCTGATCCACATTAGCCTTGTACTGAATATTCATTTTATTGATATGCTTCCTCACCTTTTCATGCAAATTCTTCAAGTCTTCTGCAAAGTCTTTAGCTTTAGCACTACTCTTTTCTCCATTGTCCAAGTTCCTTAATTTTGAATAATTTCTATGACTACTTCCATATACAATTTGGAATGGTGATTTACAAGTGCTCCTATTGACAAGATTATTGTATGCAAACTCTTCCTATGCTAAAATTGAATCCAACCTATTTGATTTATCTCCAACTAAGCATCTCAAAAAATTTCCAAAAAAATGTTTCACCACTTTCTTTTATCCATCAGTCTGTGGATGGTGTTCTAAGCTAAACTTTAAACCTATCTTTAATTCTTCCACAATGTCCTCCAAAAGTACCTAACAAACTTAGTGTCTTGATCTGAAACTATGCTTTTTGGTAGACCATGTAGTCTCACCACTTCTCTAAAAAATAATTTTACCACATTAACAACATCACTAGTCTTTCTACAAGGAATGAAATATGTCATCTATGACAACCTTCCCACCACCACAAAAATAGAATCATGGCCTCTTTGATTCCTTGGTAAACCAAAAATAAAGTCCATACTAATATCTTCCCATGGCCTCTCTAGTGCAGGTAATGGCTGATATAACATTGTATTATGCCTGGTTCATTTTTCCATCTGACATATTCTACAAATCTACACAAACTTATTAACATCTTGTTGCAATTTTGGCCAATAGTAATGCTCATTAACCAGAGCAATAGTTTTATCTCAACCAAAGTGTCCATCCAATCCTCCACTATGATTCTCTTTGATTAGGTTCTCCCTCAAGGAACTCTTTTGAATGGAAAAATGGCTCCCTTTGAATAACATTCCATCTTGGATTATAAAATCCAACCATCTAGTCTTTTCTACAGTAACAGGTTCTGTGCAAGCTCTCTAAGCCTCATCAAAATCAGTATCCTCTAGATACAAACTCTTGAGTTCACTAAACCCAACAACTACAATCTTCATGACCTTTCAACTTGGCCTTTGCTAATATGACCCTCTCGGGATCTTCTATTTGCTCAAACTCAAAGTACTCCTCCATATCACTGATCCAATCGATCAAGTCTTTTGGATTAAGCTTTACAAAAAATGTAAAAACTTCAATCTTTGGTCACTTCCAATCTTGAAAATGACCCTAAAAAACCTATCTTCATGAGGATCTTGTTGTCAATCAGGATCACACCTATAGAATAATGTGAAATTGAGTTATCTTGTTTGAACATTGAGACGCTCTTAGGCTATGTGTATCCTATGACAAGAATGAATCTCCAGGATTCAAAGGTTGGTTCCTTTTTGTATCACCTAAACTTTGAACGGGGAAGGGATAGAAGGATGTTCTTGTCAAAATGATTCTAACTCTAAGGTGATACACCAAATGTGAAATATATTCTTCCACCTGCCCCCACTTACAAAACCCTCAATAAATAACTCTAAAATTATCACAGCTCAACTAAACATGAGATACATAAGTATTTCTCATAAAGGATTGAACCTAATGCCTGCATGGAGGAAAACCAACTGGTTTTCTCAACTTCATAGAATTAGAATAAACTAGCTCAATATAAGACATGTACCTAACATGTGTCCTCTCACATAGAATTGTGATTGAATGAGACAAATTAAGGACTTAATCACATGAAATCACCAAATCACCAACCATGAAAAAAAAACAAGTATTGAGAAGGAAATCTGCTACTATATTACTAAAAATCAAGAAGTGGTGTTGCTACAAAACCCAAAAAATGGGACTCAATGCAAATCTGAAACATGTCTAAGCCAAGGCTATAGGACCCGCCCCTATAAAAGAATGAGAAACCCCCAAAAATGAGCTTAAAATACAAGATATTGTTAGGATTAAGTAATACTGAGAGGGGGGTGAATCAGAATTACAATACTTTATAAACTTATTTAACCAATTCAAACTCAACCATGCAATTACTGAAATAAATATAACATAGACATAAAGTAAACAAATCATAACACCATGATTTATTCATGAGGAAACCCTGGCCAATGGAAAACCTCAGTGGGGATGATACCCACAAATAATACACTAAGAGTATAGTATCCCTGTTAGGAGACCTAGCCCTATTAGGAACTAAATATTACATTTAGTACATATCCATGTTAAAGGATAGAAAATCCTGTTAGAGGTATATAATGAGAACACAACTCTACAATAAAAAAATCTATTTTTTTACAATGATTTAATAAAAGTGAACTATACAAGCATCTTCTATGCTTAAGTAGTCCTAGTTATAGATTGCATCAACTTTTGTCTTATCCTGACATCATAATGTATCAACGCATTCCACATATATCTTCTCATCATAAAATATCTTCATATATACCTGATCTCATAACCAGTCAGCTCTCAAGAACACCAAAAAATGTGTTCAACACTTAAATAAATATAAAATCCATAGTTGGCGGTCATACATTAACAAAAGTTAGGACCCAATCCAAATACAACTTAGCACCTTTTTATTCCATGATATACTCCCTTAATCCTCACAACCATTCAACTGCTCTTTTACGCTGTTGTATTATCTTTGCCTTTCTATATCCCAAAATGTCTCCCTCTAAGATCACATGATTTATATATCCATATACTATTCTCGCTGACCAAAACTTGTTAGAAACACTAAGAGGGGGGGGGGGTGAATCAGTGTTTATCAATTAATTATATTTCAGCCAATTAAACATATATCAAATGTGCATTCAAAGAATCATAACACAAGAAATCATAACACAAGATATGATTACGGAGAACCTTGATCAAAGGAAAACTCCGGTGGGGATTAGTACCCAAAAAATATTGTACTAGGTATAATGAACCTGTTAAAGTTCCTTTTCCCTGTTAGAAGTAGTCTTTACAGTTTGAGTACAATGACCTGGTTAAAGGTCAGACCCTGTTAGGAGTCTTTTACAAAAACCTTGTTAGGGTGTATGGCTCACTGCCTAGGCTCACTGCCTAAATAATAAGAAGGCTACAACCCTCTGAATGTTGATATGCACTATATCAAAAATGAACTGTTGTAGTGACACAGTTGTCTGATTAGTTCTGTGTATGTGTGGATGCTCTTAATTTTTCAAAGAGCTATATCATCTTCTGACTTCATTATACTATCCCTCTGTAACTTCTTCTTACACAATTATCGACTCCTCTTGCACCCTGTAACATAAAAATACATTACATACTTATATCTTTACAAACGAATAGGCGCGACCCAAATCATAACACTTAGTTGGCCTCTTAACAAAATATACAACGCTTCCAAACAAGTTGGCTCAAGCATGTTTAAAAAAACATTAATTACATCATAACAAACTTATAACTAAAGGTGCATAGCCTTAGCATCACAAAATAATACACACTGACCAAAATAGTAGTCGGCTTCTGTGCTCTATATTCTGGACTGTTTCCTAGATTACAGTGTTCTAATCTATCTGTATCTTTTCTGTACTGATGTTCTATACCTTGCGCATTTGGATCTGGCATGTATATACACCATAGAGTATACATCTAAGCATGCATGTTCTGGTGTGATCTCTGACACGTGCGCTGATGTGCTGATCTCTATATCTCTTTGTTTGCTCTGTATTCTGTACTTAGTCATTTTATCTTTTAAGTTATCTTTGATAGAAACTTAGTATGACTTTGTTGCCATGATTGACAACAAAAGATAAGCCATGCTTCCTCAGGAATTCAAATTTCCAACAATCTCCCCTTTTGTCATTTATGGAAACAAGGGAATGTGGCTAAGTTACTCAAAATGACTTCATTCAAAAATGACTGTATATCATAACTTAATGATATATATATACATATATACTACTCTGCATATACACATTCTGTACTACTCCCCCTTTGACATGAATGACAAAGGTGTACAAAAAACTGTAAGTCTTCATACTTACTTCATATATACATCCAGGTACACAATTTGAAGAGACTGAATCTCTTTCTGCTAGAATGCTTTCATGGCATCAACTGTTTGGAGGTGCGCGCATAAAGCATATGTTAACTTCCCCATTTTCACTAGATCCAAGCAAGGACCTTGATCATAAGTCTGCATTGTTTCATCTATCTATTTGATGTTCTCATTTAGGACTGTTAGTGAAGGCGCAAGTGCATTTCTCAACTGAGTCTGTCTAACTCTTATTTTGCTAATTTCTAGCTTTACCTTCTCAATTTTGTCCAGTTGTCCTTGGTATACATTATTGCATATGTTCATGTCCTGCATGGAATTCTCAATAGATTTTCTTATGTTTTCCACCATTTCATCTACTTCAGCTATCTTTTTGGTGTGCTCGGAGGTGAGCTTAACTCTATCCATGCAATTTTCTATGACTTTCTTCCCTTTTTCTGCTAGCCCTTTCAATATAGACTATCCAATCTTCAGAGAGTTGAAATCCAAGGTAAATTTCTTCACCACTTCATTCAATCTTTCCTTCTTATACTCATCTTCTACAATCTTATTAGCTATCTCTACTAAGCTGGTGAAGTGTGTCTTGAAGTTTGTTAGTACACTATCCACATGTTCAACAGTTTGAACTTTTGCAACTTTCTTATCAGCAGGAACTAACTCATTCAGAATGTTTATTGATTTAATAAAGTGTGGGTTCCTCATCACATGTTTCTCCTTTGCCTTTTCCATGGAAAGGACACTGATCTTAATGAGGTCTTCTTCTTCCCATGTGTCAAAACTTGCTGAATCAGGAGTTAACCTTGACAACAATGAGGTGGATGGTGATAGAATAGTATTCTGACTTGTGTCTACACATTCA